>JAKCPB010001360.1:0-80000 GCA_021442155.1 Cymbidium sinense
AGCACCTCCAAATATATATATATATATATATATATAGTATATCTTATCGTCGGATATTATAATATTTATTTGACCCATTTGGCAGCCATGCGCAAGAGCTTGCAATGCTTAGTTGCAGATTGTTTGGTTCCTGCAAGCTAAGCAGTCCAATATCGCTGACGAGGAAGCGAGCGAGCGAACGAGAGAGAACCCTCGGACGAGAGGAGTTTTGGCTTGTCATGGTGACCGAGAGAGAGCAACCGTCTTCCATTTTCCTTGCAGTTTTGGAAGAGCCAACGAGAGTCAAACGAAGGAAAAAATATTACGTCCGAGTCCACACGTAATTTTATGTGTGGACTCCAATTATTGGCTGACGCATCTCCAGCATTTTAATTTCTCATTTTAGCAGTTAGCAACGCTATAATTGGACGGACGACACTATAAATGTGCATCATGACGTCGTTTAACTACCGACCCGGCCTCTTGCTCAAATGGGAGAAGAAAAACGAGCGTCGCTCGACATTCCTCTCTTAACCGCTTTAGGTTTTTTTCGACGAGGAATTTTTCTCGCTCTCTCTCGACGATACGCCTCGCCTGATTTAGAAAATCTTACAAATCAAAAATTGAGGTAGAGGTACATGGCAGATTTATAATTCGTTCAACTTTAATGAATTTGGGATTTTCTGTCTTCTCACCATCCAAGAGGACATTTGGAACATTTGAGTTCTTAAATGAACGGGACATGTTTTTTAGTAGTAGGAGATATGTTTTATACTATCACTACATACAATCGTTATTTTAAAATTTTTGAAACTATTTAGTCTTGTGAAATATTTAGTATATCATATGATAGAATGTTGCATGTTGCGGTTGAGAGAGATCGTGCGTGTTACGGTTGCTTGCAATTTGCTGTTCAGGGGAAAGAGAGGGATCAGTTGTGAAAACTGACAGGGAACGTGCATGTAGGAACCGAGCGAATGCGGGAGTTCTAGATAGGAAAGAAGATTTTCGGTTTTTACGATTGGGATTGTGAGAATATATATATATATATATATATATATATATATATATATATATATATATATATATATATATATATATATATATATATATATATATATATATATATATATATATATATATATAATATATATAAATATTGCATGCTACAGAATTTTATTCCTAGATGCAGATCTTCATCGTAGCCCCAAAAAAATTATCCAACACACAAGAGGGATATGAACACGTTATAATGGAAAACCCAAAGGAAACCACGGCCACAGAACTTTCACTATGTGTTCAAAAGATACGCGCCTCGCTTCTCGTTGAGAAGAAGTACTTTTTGAAACAATATTCGAAAAATACAATTCACAACTCCAACCCAAGGGAGAAGCCCAAAAGCGGCAGAACCGATCTTCTGAGCAACCTCGTTCGGGAGAAAGGAGCGCAACTGTTCTTTCTAGTCCCCTGGGCGATCTCCTATGAAGCTCGATCTTCGTGCACCACCGGTGCACTGGTGATGGGATCGTCAAGGTCGACTGGTTCTCGAGCTCGTCTTCAAATCGATTCTGTCCCCCTAAGGTGAGAGAATGAAGCTCTTTATAGATTTTGGGAGTGGCAGCCTTGTAAATTGCGGAAAACTCCAACCACTCCCATCTGACTACCTGATCCCCTCGATCGACGTGTATTTTGATGATCCGTGCCTTAATGATGTCTAATTGGGTGATCTTGGATTCGCTTGGATTCGCCTTGACGAGCCGGACCGACTATGTCGGCTTTGGTGACCATTTGGCGGATCGTGATCCATTTTCATGCTCCGATAGTTGATCTCGAGTCGATTCGAGCTCATCGACTATGCTTGATGTTGCTATGTTCGCTCATCGGTGACGGCCGCTTGAAATCATGATTGGGATCGGCATTTAAAATGCCTTGAGATTCGTGTTTGATCGATTAATTTTCTCGGATGTATGTTCCCTATTTTTGGGTGACATTATCTCGGCCATCCAAAAATATATGTCAAATACTTGAAAATAGCAAATTCTTCAATGAAATTGAGAGTCCATCAATCGATTTTGAGAGAACAGATCTTCATAAGACAATATTATAACCGTGGAAGTCGATGCGTGCGAAATGCGAAGCGTATGTAGAGATGATTATGATCGATCCCGCGAACGGTTCAGGCGCATGGACCCCGCCATGGCGCTGGCGCTAGACGCGACTGCGCCATGGGCGCCGGCCATGGTCCTACGGAAGGTCGCGGATGCGGATCGCCTACGGTGAATGGTCAGCGAGCGGGCCGACGGATGGGGTCGCAAGCCGCAGCGGCTCGCTGGTCGAGAACTGGCGGAATCTGCATGGGTGCTCGTCGCTGGGTTGAACGCTATAGTTTCGCGGTCACGCTGGGTCATGCCATCACGCCGGAGGTTGACGGACCGACCTGGCCGCCGCGGATCATGCGCGCGGGTCGCGGCTCGGCCATCGCGGGCCGGGCTCATGGACCGGCTGCTATGAAGGCTGGCACGGGCGATGACGGCGCCCGATGCGCATAGGCCATGGCTACAGCTGCAAGGGCGGCGGGCGCGGGTCTGCGGCTGGCGGCTGAGAATAACGCTGTTTTTGATCTGCTTTTGAGCTGCTTTTTTGCTTTTACCTGCCCCTAGAAGGGGTCTATAAAACCCCCAAAGAGGGGAAAGGCACACTTTCATCTCCTCTCTCCTCTGAGTGCATAGCCTCCCCGGGAGTTTGGGCACTCTTTGATCGAGTTTACCTGGCACCTTCGATCAACCTCTACCTCCTCATCTCCACCAAGCCAGAGTGCATGCCTCCCTGGGAGTTTGGCACTCTTCTTGATCAACCTCTACCTCCTCATCTCCACCAAGCCGAGTGCATCCGGTGGGAGTTTGGGCACTTGAATAATTTCATCATCGACGAAGCTGCAGAGTGATGGGTGAGAATCTTTGAAAGAGACACGTCCACCCTTGTAATCTGAGGCAATGAGGGAACCTTCTAAAAATGGGAGGATCAAGATTGGGAGTCGCCGATCACGGAGACACATTGATCGTGCTGAAAAAATATTATTTTCAATGATTTGGTTCTGTCCAAGAAGTCCGATAGAGCCCAATCTCCGCCGGGTATTTCACCACTTACGAGATGAGTTTGCGCTGGATTGCCCCCATCCCCGAGATGATCGCCATCAGCGCATTTCCCGAAAGGCAATGACGATCGTGATATAGTCTTTTTTCGTGGCCGCATCTTGACTATCGATTCGCACGGATGCAAGTTTACTATGCATGGTCGACACCGCAGAGTCGCTACACCTCCGGACGGCGATCCTCCCAAGAGGGCAAGTGATTCTTTTTGTGAAGAATGACGGTCTTCGAGAAATGGGGAAAGTCGAGATTTACCCATTCCCCATGTTGGTGATGAAGATATCCTGACCAAATTCCGTATTGAAGATCTTCGATTTGAGATTCGATATATCATGAAGTGAGGAATCTTTGTTCGAGGGCTTTCTATTCATCCCGAAGGTCTTATGCGCGCTGAGAAAGCCCAACAAAGAGGTTTCACCATCTCCCAAGCTGCCCTCCGCTTCTTCCCAAAGGACCCGCCTCCAATAGAAGAGGAAAAGGAGCTAAGAGGTGATGGTGATATCGACACCAAAAGAGTCTGCCCTTCGAGTCGTCCCCCAAGGATCTTCATTCCGGACGTTGAATCATTCCCAGTAGTCGCCGCGATGTCAAGAACTGGTAACAATCCTTCTTATGCTCATCATCTTTTATTTCCCATTTCCTTGTGCTTAACGTAATTTTTCTTATTTCGATATCGAAGAAGCAAGAACTTGACTTCAAAATGAACATCGTCAATGACCGAATTCGAAGTTCGTGAAGGTCAAGTTTCTCCATGGTGAATATAAGAAGCTATGTGGAGAAAGTAAAAGAGATGTCCGTGTTGGAGAATCAACTTGATGAGTGGACCGAAGCTGCACGACTTCTTTCTTTTCGCCGAAGTTGGAGCTGACGGATGAATTAGTGGAGGCTGAGGTTGGTTGGTCGAAAGGATCTCAAGATCTTTTCCGAGAAGGTTTCGTGTCTGAGGCAAAGAACCGAGAGTTACGCCCGCTTTCAGAAAGAGGTCGCCTTTATCTCTGCAGAAGGAGCGGATCACAGCCGGGAGGACTTCAAGAACTCGCCTTCAAGAGTATCATACAGATCACGCTCAGAGGCCGAGACCACGGTATGATGTGAGGTGATTTTGAGCGGCAAGTGTTGATGAAGGCTTCATCCGAGGTTTCAAGGGGACACGCCATGATCGCAAGCTGTGAGTCGGTGTTGAGGTCCTTTCTCCTAGCCAGCTTCCACCCTTCTAATGACGAGGATGACTCGATAGTTCTTCATCATCTACCGATGAGACCATCAAGACCTGTAGTTGTAGTTCCTTTATGTTGCATGTTAGTGTTGTATATTCCGTTGATTGTACTTGTATGTTCTGAGAAATATTAACAATCCACAAAAATTATTTGTGAATATTTGAGGTCAAAGTGTACTGATGATAAAGATTCATGTAGAAGAGATCATCTGGAACTTTAGGATAATTCAATCTATTCTAAGATCATTACCGATGCTTAATTTGACAAACTTGCACTAATATATTTATGAGGTTCTCTCAACCTCTCGATCTATCCTAGGTTGTGTATCTGAGCTTACTCGATGATTAACCCGTTATGGAGAAAGTTGTAAAATCTATAGGATTGCCAACTTATCCAAGGTTGTTTATCAAAGCTACTAAGATGTTAACTCAGATAGAAGATCGATCGAATTCTGGGATCGATCTTACCGAATGAGATACAACAATATGCATCTCTGAGTCGTGTTTTAAAATGCAAGCATAAGCAAGAAAAAGTCACAATAAGTATGAGAACTTTAACATAGATAGAAACATAAATCCAAACACCTTGATGCCAAGGTTGGACAATAAGTACGACAAACAGTATATAGAATGTTTAATTCGATAACAACAATTGCAATACAAACATACACGATGATAATGTTTTCCGCATTCACTAGAATAAAAAAGCTGATACATCACTGGTAGTACTTCTGGAGGTTTGTAGCATTCCAGGTACGTGGGAGAGTCTTCCCCATACTATCCTTAAGCTTGAACGTGTCAGGCTTGATTTTAGACACCACCACATACGGGCCTTCCCAAACCGGTGAGAGTTTGTTCTTGTCCTTTTCCCGAAGTGACAGAGAGGTCCCCAACAGATATTCGTGGTTTTACCCTTCTGGTTGAAACCTCGAGCAATCCTTTGGGAAGCCATTCTGAGGCCGACATGTCGCGGTCTCGCAGAGATCCGATGCTTATCGCCGCTTGCCGCAGATCAAAGTTATGGGTTCTAGGCTCGACCGTCGACCGAATAATTTCGCCCAAACACGATTACGATTTTCTCCAAGAGGGTCCTTGATAAGGTAAGCCCAAAGAACATTGATAGTTCTTCGCCCATTGCCCCTGTGGTTCGGGCCGTGTCTTTAGCCCTTTAGTATTGTCCTATTGGTGACTTCGGTCTGCCCATTTGCCCTGGATGGGATACAAATGTGGATTAACCGATATGCGCCCGCGTAAAGATGTGAAATGAATCCGCGGCGGATGATTTTGCCGAATCAAAACGACAAATAATATTTTTCCGCACAAATTGCTTGGTGTGATTTTGGCCACGGTTCAGCCTTCCACCCACTTCGAAGTAATCAACGCCAAGATTATGAATTTTCGCTGCTGGCAATGGGAAAGGGTCCCATTATATCGATCCCCATTGAGCAAAGGGCTCCTGGATTGTGGTGAGTTCTCGATGTTTGAGTGAGATTGGAATGTAACGACACTTGTTACACTTCTTTACAAACTCCAATGCGCCTTCTTCATTGTAGGCCAAGAAACCTTGCCTCATGATTTTGAGGGCAGGCTTTTCCTCCCAAATGTTCACCACAAATTCTGAATGAACCTCTCGCATTGCATAACAAGGTGGTAGACACTTTAAGTAGGGCCCTAAGAAGGACCGCCAGAGTTCGCCACCGACATGGTGAAGTTCAAGCACGCCTGAGACGGATAGCATCTGGTCTGGCAAAGGCCCCGCTTTGAAGAAAGGACATGATCGGGTCAATCCATGAAGATTCTTTTGGGTCCTCCAGAGATTGTATCACCCAAGGGCCTCACCGGGAAAGTGGATGTCCTCTATGTATTTTCTCAAAAGATCTCCGCTTGTTGTGGCTAACTTGAGAGGGCATCCGCTGTTCTCGCTCCCCTTAGAATATGAGTTATCCGATGATTCCCCGCAAGAAGTGACTTTGCCAAAAGACGCATGCAAGTCGGATGACGGGTATCAAGTCTCCTTCAACCAAGGCGAGTCCGCGTAGATGGCTAAGTTCTGACCTCAAATAATGAATTTTACCCGCTAATAGGGCCTGCATCGGACATTATGGTGGTCGGAACTTTAGTCAAGTCTCTAAAGTTATTTTACTGGGAGATAAGCAAAATTCCTCCCCGTACCTAAGCTCCATCAACATATAATGTCCATTGATTTGTCATGGAGTGATGAATGATCTGCTCGTGGTGATGGGATGGTACATTCTACAAAGTCGAGCACTTGTGACTTTATATCGACGCGGAAGAAAATGGATGTCAAACTCTCCAAGCTCGACCGACCACTTCATCAACCTTCCATACATCGCTTTAATAGTTCTTAATGGAAGATGAGTGTAGACGCTGATGGTGAAAGTACTCCATAATGTGCGTAATGCAGGGCCAACGCTTTTATCCGCTAGGATAGATCCTTTGCATCGAAAGGATTTTACCGACATAATAAAATGGTAATGAATTCCTCGCGACGAGCTTAATGCATGAGAAGAAACAAGATAGATGTACGCCTTCTCCCTGATAGTTTTGATAATGGGGGAAGCTAAATAGACTCAAGTTGCTCAAAAGTTCCATTCATCGCCCAATCCATTTCCTGCACCTTAAGATTTTGAAGAATGGTAGATACTTATCTCCGAGCGCCAAGAATCGCGATAAAGCCGAATCCTTCCAAAAATGGACTTCCTTGATCATCTTGAGGTGACATGTCCTGAGTGCTTTTATCTTCTGGTTGGCCTCTATCCCGGCCGAGTGACCATGAAGCCTAGGAATTTCCTAGGGAAACTCCAAAATGCACTTGCCGCCGATCTTGGAAGTGTCAAAGAATGTCAAAGCATCTGTGCATCGAAATATGTTGTGATATTTCCAAGCACACAAATATACACCTCCATATTGTGCCCTATAAGATCCTTGAAGATCTTATTCATAAGGCTGATATGTTGCTCCAAAGATTTTTTAGTCCGAATGGCATGACATGAGATAGTCCTTATCTTTTGGAAGGATGTTGCTTCCTCATCCGTTTTGTTCATGATTTGATTGTAAGGCATCCATGAAGCTCAAAGCTGATGTCCGATGTCGCATCAACTAGTTGGTCGATAATGGGGAAGCTATCTTTTGGGCATGCACGACATTAAGGTCGCATGCACATTCTCCAGAACTGCTGGTCTTCACCGCTAGCCAACCGTGGTGGACTTCGAATGAACTTGACTTCCGTAAGTTTGGTGATTTCTGTTCTATGACCGCAATCGTAAGCGGTTCTTTCTTCTCAGACACGCTTGTAGGTTGAGTCAACTTTGAGGGAGGCGTAATGACGTCAATGCCCGTAATATCGGCGCGCCCGTGCAAAGATATCTTGATTTTACGCACCCACGATGATTGACCGCAGACAAAGAACGATCCCACCTTCACCTTCGCGATGATCAACTTCAAGATAGAAGACAAATTACATCTTCAACCGGAGAAGCCCTTTCGAGGCATCCTCATCTCAGGTCAAAGTTCGATGTTGAGGGTTACCGACGAAATGGTCGGGTTTATAAAGATCTGATTCTTATCACCACGCCATGCTGCACGCCTGAATTTCATCTGAGGTGAGGCAGATGTGACTGCCAATATAGATGAGAGGTCTCCCAAATATTGCATTGTATTGACGACTGACTACAATAAATTGTATCTGCGTGGGAAATTCTCCAAGAGTTACGGAAGATCGATTGTCCTTCCACTAATACCCATTATCAAATCCATATGGACCGCCGCTGTTGAAGCTTCTCTCTTTCTATACCCATGGTGGAGTAAAAAGAACATCAACAACTCCCATTGTCGATCAATATCCTTTAATATTGAAGCATGGATCACCGACCCAGACTGATGACAAGGGATCTTGATGTGGATAAGCCCCTCTAGATCTAAATCATCAAAGGTGATAGAATGGTCAACCCGAGACTTCGCTCCGCCTTTGAAGGCAATGAATATTTGCAGATAACACCGCCCTCCTTGTTATCTCTCCACCGCCAGGTGGTCTCAGCTTGGATTTGTGGACGTTGGTTTTGTATAAAATGGCCTAGATACCCCTCGACGATAGTCTTTCAATCTCCTTCGCTTGGTGGCACTCTTCGGTGCCCCTCTCATGAAAGTGGTGTCTTGATTTCCACCAGTTTTAAAGTGTCATACGCTATCCTCTCCCCGCAGGATGTTCATGATGACGTTGAGAGTATATTTCCTCTGATTGAGTGGTCGAGGAGGTTTTGGGGAGGTTGTCGCTCTCTTCTTTTCCGATGTTTGAACATCACCTTTGGGAACCTTCTTCGCTTGCCAGGGTTCAAACTGCTGTCGATGAGCACGATAGCCGTGAGATTTGTGCCTCTATTCGGTGGACCAGTCAAGATAGAATGGACTGCCTCCGCATTAATGAATAAAGTATCCTCGTCGAGTCCTCAGAAGCACGCCTCAAAAGTTCTGATCTACCCGACCTGCTTGAGGAGAACCTCCTAAGTATTCTTGAGGACTCCATTCCGATTCGAGAGATGTGATGAACTGATGATTCTCTTGTTCGCCAGAACTGCTCTACAAAAAATCGAAGCTCTCCAAATGATCGACGGACCCCAAGCAATAGAACTGCATTTGAGAGTCACCGGAATACAACACAAGATGTAGTCATTTGACGCCAATGTGCATGATCATTCAAAGTGATCGATATGCTCGTACGGATCTGTGCCATCGTAAGGGTCCATTTGAATCCAAATCGTGCAGATGATCTCGAAGGGAAGTTTTGGAAGAGGCGGAGAATGGATCATTCAAATTGGCCGGAACTCTTCCCGCACTCCGCCGTAGTTCATCACGATAAGGTGACGGAGTTTCACATACGAGGTCAGCCATTCGTGGGGTGAGTAATGCCGTATCCAAAAGTTCAGATGTGAAAGGGCTCTACTTGTTGATCCGACCCCTGCATAATCATTCTCGTGAAGAAAATCTGATTATGCCGAGGGTCGAAACTGGCTCTTCCAGCGTGTTGAACGCTTTGCCTCTCTCAGAGTCAAGAATTTCCTCGGGAATCCTCCATCCTTGAACGCGATCTTCCAAAGAGGGGCCCAGACCCTCACCGGGATAAGTCTATGTAGAGAAGAGACTTGGCATCCTGATCCAGAATGAGGAGCAGCGAAACCCCGCTACCAACCATATTGGAGATATAGCAATGGGGAACTATTTTTTCCCCAGACGCGCCAAACTGCTATGCAGAGAATTTTATGTAGATCTTCGCCGTAGCCCAAAAATTATCCAACACACAGGGATATGAACAGGGGTTACGTGGAAAACCCGCATGGAAACCACTGGCCTTGCCGTCAGAGAACTTTCACCATGTGTTCAAAAGATACAGTCGCTTCTCGTTAGTTCGAGGAAGGTGTTTACCAATATTCAGTGTGAAAAATACAATATCCAACTCCAACCGGGAGAAGTTTCCCAAGCTAAGAATTGATCTTCCTGAGCAACCTTGATATTCGGAGAAAAAGATGAACCGGTCTTTCTACCCTCTGATCTCCAAGGGCGATCATCTTCGTGCACCAGTGGTGGCACTGGGTGATAGATCTCGGCCAAAGGCTGGGTGATACAATCTCCTGAGGACCCAAAAGAATCTTCTGGATAATTCCCTTTTCTTCAAGCTGGCTTGCCATCCTCCCAGATGCTATCCGTCCCATGATCGAAGCTTCACCATAATCGGATGAACTCTCAAGCCCTTCTGGGCCCACTTAAAGTGTCTACCACCTTGAATCATGCACGAGGTTCATCTGTGAATTTGTGGTGAACATTTTGGACCCTCACTCAAAATCATGAGGCAAGATTTTTCGGCCTATAATGGAAGGATGCATTGAGTCAGAATGTAACAAGTGTCACATTCCTTCATCATACACCATTGAACTCACCACAAAGAGCCCATGGCCTTGCAATGGGGACCGAATCATTTGAAGACAGAGCTCGGAACCACCACCGAATGACGCCGAGATCTATCACCACCGCCCACAATGGTGAAGATCGAGCTCGTCTTAAGATTGCCCTGTGGGACTAAAAGACCAGGTTTCTCCTCAATAAAGAGGTTGCAAGATCAATTCTCCGCTTTTGGGAAACTTCTCCCTTTTTGACCTTGTATTTTCTACACTCATGTTTCACAGAACACCTTCCTCTCCAAACTAACGAAAGCAAGGACTATCTTTGAACACATAGTAAAGACAGAGGAAGGGTGGTTTTTTCCCTCAACGCTTTTCCAGAATGCACATATCGCCAGGAGGTTGATAATTTTTGGCTAAGCAGATCTCATCTTAAGAAAGAGAGGAGAAAGGAAGCGGAAACAATAGAACCATCGTTCTTTCTCTTAACTTAAGAAAATGGGATCATTGGTGTAGCCCAAGGCGGCCTCAATACCGGGAAAGTGGATGTCCTCTATGTATTTTCTCTTGAAAAGATCTCCGTGTTGTTGTGGCTAACTTGAGAGGGCATGCCGCTGTTCGCTCCCTTAGAATGAGTTATCGATGGGTCTATTCTGCAAGAAGTGACTTTCCAAAAGATCTGCATCGGAAGTCAAATGACTGCATCAAGTCTCCTTCAACTGTGAGGCCACAAGTGAGTCTGTAGATGGCTAAGTTCTGACCTCACAAAAGTTTAACCCGCTAGGGCCTCAGATGACATTATTGAACTTTAGTCAAGTCTGCAAAAGTTATTTTACTGGGAGATAAGTAAAATTCCCGCAGAGGTACCAAGCTCCATCAACATATAATGTCCATTGATTTGTCATGGAGTGATGAATGATCCCTCGTGATGGGATGGTACATTCTACAACTAAGAAAAGCACTTGTGACTTTATATCGACGGAAGAAAATGGATGTCAAACTCTCCAAGCTCGAGACCACTTCATCAACCTTCCATACATCGCTTTTGCGTAATAGTTCTTAATGGAAGATGAGTGTAGACGCTGATGGTGTAAAATGCCGCAATTTTCGTAATGCACTAGGACCAACGCCTTATCTCTAGTGGATAGCGCCCTTATCGAAAAGATTTTGACATAATAAATGGGTCGAATGAATTCTCGCGACGACGAGCTACATGAGAAGAAACGAAGATAGATGTACGCCTTCCTTGGATAGGCTTTGATAATGAGGGGAAGCTAAATAGACTCAAGTTGCTCAAAAGCACATCATCATCCGTCTAGGAATCCATTTCTCGTGCACCCTTAAGATTTTGAAGAATGGTAGATACTTATCTCCGGGCCAAGAATCGTGATAAAGTAATCCTTCCGCCAAACGCTTGGACTTCCTTGATCGCTCTTGGAGGTGACATGTCCTGAGTGCTTTTATCTTCTGGGTTGGCCATCCCCCAGTGACCATGAAGCCTGGAATTTCGAGGAAACCCAAAATGCACTTACTGGGTTGAGCCGCATCTTGTAGTGTCAAGAATGTCAAAGCACTTGGTGATCGAAATATGTGATATTTCCAAGCTCTTCACCAAAGATATCATCAACATACACCTCCATATTGTCTATAAGATCCTTAAAGATCTTATTCATAAGCGTGATATGTTCCAGCATTTTTAGTCGAATGGCATGACCGATAGCAAAGATAGTCCCTTATCTGCTTGGAAGGATGTTGCTTCCTCATCTTTTGTTCATCCCGATTTGATTGTAGCAATAGGCATCCATGAAGTTGAGCATCCGATGTCTCGCATCAACTAGTTGGTCGACACGAGGAAGGGGAAGCTATCTTTTGGGCATGCACGACAAGGTCAGTAATGCACATTCTCCAGAACCGTGGCCTTATTGACTAACCACGCTAGCCAACTGTGGGGTAGTAGACTTCGAATGAACTTGACTTCCGTAAGTTTGGTGATTTCTGCAATCGAAGCAAAGGTTCTTTCATCACCGCCATTTGAGTCAACTTTGAGGGAGCGTAATGACCGTCAATGCCCAAAATATCGATGCGCCGTGCAAAGATATCTTGATTTTACGTAAAAATCACGATTCTCGATTTCGATCGACAACGATCCCACCTTCACCTTTCAGATGGATCAACTCGAGATAGAAGACAAATTACATCTTCAACCGGAGAAGCCCTTTCATCCTCATCTCAGGTTCTCGATGCGAGGGTTACCGACGTAAATGGTCTTTTGATATAAAGACGCTTGTGCTATTTGTTGATTCCACTTACCACCGATGCCGGTCTAAATTTCATCTGAGAGGTACGATGTGACCGCTAAATAGACTGGAGGTCTCCCAAATATTGCATTGACGGGACTCGTAATTTGACTACAATAAATTGTATCAAGTGGGTTGCGTCGGAAATTCTCCAAGAGTTACGGGAAGACTGATTGTCCCTTCCACTAATACCGGTCGATTATCAAATCCATACAGTGGACCGGCCGCGGGTTGAAGCTTCTTCTATACCCATGCTAAGGAAAGTGGAGTAAAAAAGAACATCAACCAACTCCCATTGTCGATCAATATCCTTTAAGCATGGATCACCACCGACCGATGACAAGGAGATCATGTGGGATGAAGCCCTCTAGATCTAAATCATCAAAGGTGATAGAATGGTCAACCAGACTTCTTCTCGCTCTTGAAGCAATGAATATTTGGCAGATAACACCGCCCTCCGCAATTATTTATCTCTCCCACGGCTCCTTCCGAGTGCCCCCAAAGATTTTGACGAGCGGTTGGTTTTGTATAAACGCCTAGTACTCGACGATTAGTCTTTCAATCTCCTCCTTCGCTTGGTGGCCTCTCTTGGTGTGCAAAGTGAAAGTTTTCTCTGATTTCTAATTCCTGTGCTTTAAAGGTCGCCACTGATATCCTCTTCACCAGGATGTTCGCATGACGTGAGAGTCAGATATTTCCTCCGAAGTCATCTGAGGTCGCCGAGGAGGTTTTGGGGAGGTTCTCTTTTCTCGAGATGTTTGAACATCACCTTTGGGAACCTTCTTCCGCTTGCCGCTTGGTGGTTCAAATCGATGAGAATCGATAGCCCGGAGATTTGTCTCTATTCGTGGACCAGTCGATAGAATGGACCTGCTCCACATTAATGATGAATAAGTATCCCCGGAGTCCAGAAGCACGCCTCAAAAGTTCCTGATCTACTCCCTCAGACGCTTCGAGAGAACCTCTGAAGTATTCTTTGAGGGACTCTCCATCGCTCGGATTCAGAGATGTGATGAATCGATGATTCTCTTGTTCGCGAACTGCTCTACAAAAAATCATGAAGCCTCCAAATGATCTGGACGACCCCAATGAGTAATAACCAAGTAGCTGCCCTTTGAGAGTCACCGGGAATACCAACACAAAATAGTCAGACCGAATGCATGATCGTCAGTGATCGATATGCTCGTACTTGTGCCATCGTAGTGTCCATGCCGGGAAGCTTGAATCTCGAATCGGTATTGCGAGATGATCTCGTGGCGGACGAAGTTTTGAAGAGGCGGAGAATGGATCATTCGATTGTCCGAACTCTTCCTACCGCATCTCATCAGAGGTGACGGAGTTTCACCATACAGGTCGAGCCATTCGTGTGGGTGAGTAGAATCGATCCGGTTCAAAGATCCGGATGTGGTGCCGGGGTTCTCTACTTGTTGATCCGGATTCCTGCAATCATTCGTGAAGAAAACTGATTATGAGGGCCGCGAACTGTGGCTCTTCCAGCGTGTTGGAACGCTTTGGCCCAGAGTCAAGAATTTCGCTCGGGAATCCTCCATCCTTGAACGTGATCTTCCAAAGAGGGGACGGACCTCACCGGGAGTAAGTTTATTATGTAGAGAAGTGTTGGAGACCGCCCTTGATCCCGAGAATGAGGAGCTGGAGAAACCCCGCTTACCAACCATATTGGAGATATAGCAATGGGGAACTGTTTTCCCACAGACGGAAACTGCTGCGTTAGAGAATTTTATTCCTAGATGAGATCTTCGTCAGTAGCCCAAAAAATTATCCAACACACAAGGTGGGATATGAACACAGGGGTTATAATGGAAAACCCGTTAAGGAAAACCAGGGGCCTTGCCCACCAGAACTTTCACTATGTGTTCAAAAGATACGTCCTGCTTCTCGTTAGGAGAAGAAGGTGTTTACTGGAAAACAATATTCCGAGTGTAATATCGGCCAACTCCAACCCAAGGGAGAAGTTTCCCAAAAGCGGCAGAACATCTTGGGAGCAACCTCTTGATCTTCGGAGAAAGGAGCGAACCGGTCTTTCTAGTCCGGGCGATCTCCTGAAGCTCGATCTTCGCCACTATGGTGGCACGGAAGATGGGATCGTTCAGGTCAGACTGGTTCTGAGCTCTGTCTTCAAATCGATTTGCCCTCTAAGGTGAGAATGAAGCTCTATTTATAGATTTTGGGAGTGGCAGCCTTAAATTGTGGAAAACTCCAACTCCCATCTGACGCCCAATCCCTGAATGTATTTTGATGATTGCCTTAATGATGTAAATTGATCTTAATTCTTGCCTCGACGCCGACCGACTATAAATATGTCAATTTTGGTGACCATTTGGCGGATCGATCCATTTTCATGCATAGCTTGATCGAATGATGAGCTCCATCACTATGCTTGATGTTGCTATGTTCGTCATCGACGGCCATTGACCGTAAGTTCGTAAAGTGATTAGATCGAAGCATTTCAAAATGCCTTGAGATTCGCCGATGATTAATTTTCGGATGTATCAAATATATTTACGCAATACTATCTTTTTTCTTCCTTATTTTATTTTATTAAATAACGCATCATAATAATATAGAGAGTATATATTCAAAATATCTCCAAAAACTATTAAAATATATTTAGTCTTGTGAAATATTTAGTATATCATATGATAGAATGTTGCATTTTTTAGATCGTAGCAATTTTCTAGCTTTGTTGAGGGAAATCAAACCGAGAGGCAGAAAGAGAGGGATCAGAAAAATTGAGGAACGCATGTAGGAACAGAATAATGCGGGAGTTCTAGATAGGAAAGAAGACTTTCGGTTTTACGATTGGGAGTGAGAAGCGAGGGATTTGTGAGACCCTTTTTTCTTCTTCATTTTTTAAATTTTAAAATTTTTTTTATTATATGTTAATGATAACATATATATATATATATATATATATATATATATATATATATATATATATAATAGAATATAATATAAATATATAATGCAATACTAAATTTTTTCTTCCTTATTTTATTTTATTCCCAAAAAATAGAATACCAAAGAGGGTCAATATATGCGAACTTATTTGTAAACTCACACACATAAGAGATTTATAAAGGCTTGAATTCAAAAACTCTTGATTGATGCTTAAGCTCTCAACCACTAGATTAAGATAGCTCAAACTTTAAATAATCCATTCAATAAGCCACCTCTAAACTTGATAAATGAAATGATCCTTAACTATTACTTATTCTTGAACAAATTGAATTAATTTGATGAGGTAAATGATAAAAGCACAATACATACATATATACATATATGTGTGTATATATATATATATATATATATATATATATATACCACATAATTTTTATATTTATATAACTAAAATATAAACTTTAATATTAATATATATAATACTAAAATATTTAACATCATATCAAAATTATCACTATAATTACTTTTCTTGAAGAAGAATGCATCTTTTTTTATATCTAGAGGATGTATTAAAATATAAATATTAAAATTTAGACTGCATATACAAATTCACACAAAGAAGAATTAGAAACAAAGCTAGCCAATAGCTGATTGTTGAGTGAAGAAGTTTATACCTTAAAGAAATGACTGCAAGATGAACACATAATCAAACATCTAGAAAAAAAGTTAGCACCGTTAAAGTGATATGAGCTAAATAGAAGGTTGAAATACACTGAGAGATAAACAGAGTTGGAAAAAGCTAAAGATCACACCAACTTGGGGTAAGGCAACCATGTGCATCCAAATCCAAAGGAAGGGATACGTTACTACCAAAGAATGGGTGAAATCAACCATCCATCATAGCCTACAAACCTGGGGAACCAACCCATCCATTGGAAGAGAGTCGTGTGGACCAAAATAGCAGTATACCAAAGTATAGTAAAGCCAACCACATACATAGGGGAGAGAAAGCCACACAGATACAAAAGATAAAGGGAAAATAGCATTCCTTTAATAATAGGAGAGCCCAAATAACAGATATCGATGTCACCCACAACAACCAACATTTCATAGAGATATAAATCGAATAGTTCACAGATAAATGAGAGCATCCAAGTCCGTGCATGCTTGCATGATTGCAACTGCTATAATGGTTCCAAAAGAACACATACTAGAAGTAGTGAAAACATCCATACAAAAGCCATAATATTATGGTAAAGAATTGGTTGAAACACACCTCGCCTATGAATCATCATAATAGGATTCTTAAAAGCGATACCATAGTTGACCATCCACCGCCAACCGCACAACACCAATAAACCACCACCATAACTTCCCAAAGGACCAATGTAATCAAAACCCAATAATGAACCCCACAGAAACTGATATAGGGACTGTCGTAACAGCAAGCAGGCCACCAAAAGAAAAGAGGAGATATCACCAGACATTGAAGGAAGAGCATTAAAGCCAAACAAAAGAACATTTTAACCCATATATTAGGACAAGAAATAGTTATCCAACAGTTGGAGCTACATAAAGATCCACCATTGGAATATAACCAGGAAAAGGTTGATGGGAGATACATAAATAGAGCATGAAATATAGAAAACAAAAAGCAAGAGTAGCATAACCCATCAGCATCACCCAAATGTCAGTCGGACAAGAGAGGGGACAAAAGCAACAACAAAGCCTAAGATGGGAGGCTAGCCCAACCAAAAAAAGTTGAAACCACCGGCAATAAAATTAAATTAGAGGTTTCTAACATAGAGCAAACCATTTTATCTAAATTCATAAGCCCCTAAGTAGAAGGAATATTATCATTGGAGAATAAATCACAAGAGGACTTTGCACCCCAATTAGCAAGGAAATCAGGAATTACCTTCCGACATGTATGAGAAATATGATAATCAAGGGTGGCAAGAAGCTCCCTTGGTTAAGTAAATAGAAAACTTATTGCCATGAGCTCCCAATTTAATAATTCCAAGAGGAGAGCATCAATTTCAAACCAAATTTTCAATCCTTTCAATGCGAAGAAATCCTAGTGAAGACCATAAAGCTCAACAAAAAGAATGAAGGGTCTTAAAGGAATAGCAGAGATCACATATCCACTATAATCTCTTAAAATTCTCCCACAATCATAAAAGCCATTAGAAACTAACCCATCAGTGTTGACCTTAATGACATGATAATTAGGCTTTATCCAATATATAATTTTATGAGTATGCTCAAACTTAGCAGAGGGGAGAATAATTCCAAGGTTAAGGGCCAAATGTTTAAACCCTCTGAAACTAGAGGGAGTAAGGAGATCAACTTTATAAAGAGATATAATTTTACATTTGGCTCTAGTAATAATATGGTGATAGTTCATAAGGATACCACGATGTTTAGCATCATTTCTTTTCCACCAGATATACCACAGCTGAGTAGTAGCTAACACACCTTTGACATGACCCTTCGAGGTATAAGAAAGAAAAGTTTTAAGAAGTTGCATGATAGAGAGGGATCCATCAAAGAGGAGAGTATTTAACATACTATCATACCAGCTCCAAACCTTAGCAGCAATAGGGTCATTCATGAAGAAATGATCCACAATTTCAATATGAAAACAACATTGACATTTGGAGAGAAGATGAAAACCTTTGTTTAAGGAGGGTGGTATCAACAGGAATGTAGTGCTTTAGAATACACCAAGTTAAAATCAAGAAAGAAGTAGAGATCGAAATACTCCAGATTTTAGTGAAAACTAATGATTCTTGAGTTTTAAGTCTGAAATCATGCCAAACATCCTTGAAAATAAAATCTACAGAGAAGGAATTTTTAAAGAGGATTTGGTCAGATTTATTAGATGTTGGATTAATATTAAGGATTTTGTTAACTATCACATTAGGACATTGAAAACTAATTGAGCTACATCCCAAGTGTTAAGTAATGAAATGGTTAACCTTAAGCCTCTCAGAGTAGTATTTAGTAAAGAATCAATAGAACTTAAGCCTAGCCAATTATCTTGCCAAAAGAAGGATGATCCCGAATTCACACCCCAAGAGATCAAATTCTCAGTAGCCCACTTGATATTACAAAGTCTTCTCCACACCGGAGAATCCCCAAGTTTGTAAGGACAAATGAGGGGGTGTTTCCTCTTACAAGATTACATAAAATCGAAGCTATGATTACTTCTAAGATTCTACCACATTTTGTATGAGAAATATTTAATGGAGTTTTCTAAAGTTTTACAACCTAAACCACCTTCGTTCAAAGGCCCATAATAGTTGTGCCTGCTAGCCCAAAGAGTTTTTTTGGAAGATGAGGTAGATCCACACAAAAATTTATTAATAAGTCTGTTAATCTTTTAATAATATAAGTGGTAGACACAATAGTAGATAGCAGATAGAAAGGCAAAGAGCAAAGAATACTTTTGATCAGGATAAGTCTAGCACCAAAGCAAAGTAAATGGAACTCCCAAGAAGAAATTTTCTTATATATTTTCTGAATAACATCATCAAATAGGGAGGATCTTTTTATTCCTCGATATAAAGAAGTACCCAGGTACTTAATAGACATAATTTGTTGAGCAAAACCCGTATGTTCTTAATAGTATTGATCCTAAGTGATGAAATTGATAGACTAGAAATAAAATAACTTTTGTCAGGGTTAATCTTCAAGCCACTTTCCTTACCAAACAAAGTAAGGAATTTACATAAATTTTAAATATAGAGGGTAAATCCATTGTAGAATATAATAAAATCATCAACAAAGCTAAGGTGGGAGATGGGAAAACCACCCTAGTTTTATAGAATATGTTAGGCATTTTACAAAACATCTACTCAAGGCTTCTAGAGAGATATTCCACAGCAATAATGAAAAGGGTCGGAGAGAGGGGATCCCCTTGCCTTATCCCATGGGAGGAAGAGAAGAAGCCATGGACCTCGCCATTAATAAGTAAAGAAAACCAAGAGTTCTCAATACCATTCTTAATTAGTGTAATAAATTGATTGGAGAATCCAAAAAGAGTTAAAATTTTATAAAGAAAAGTCCAACCAATGTTATCATAAGCTTT
This sequence comes from Cymbidium sinense, assembly GCA_021442155.1. Taxonomy (NCBI): domain Eukaryota; kingdom Viridiplantae; phylum Streptophyta; class Magnoliopsida; order Asparagales; family Orchidaceae; genus Cymbidium; species Cymbidium sinense. The sequence goes on from JAKCPB010001360.1 coordinate 19,566, forward strand.
GGAAATGTCCAGCTTAAAAATTAGGTTACCACAATGAACCTTATCATTTAAATCATGAACAATTTCTTGGGCTAACAGAACATTATCAAAGATAGATCGACCTTTAATAAAACTTGTTTGGTTGGGAGAGATAATTTTAGGGAGCAAACTACTAAGTTTTTTGGCCATGATCTTAGAGATGAGCTTATTAAAAAAGGTGCAAAGGCTAATTGGCCTAAAGTGGCTCCAAAGTTCAGGGTTACTGATTTTAGGGATTAGAACAATGGAAGTGCTAGAAAAATATTTGGGGAGGGTATTCCCTTTAAAAAAATTCAAAATGTATTTAATCAAATCTTCTTTGATAATATACCAACACTTTTGAAAAAATAAAGTAGTAAAGCCATCATACCAATCACCAGATTCATATTCGCAAATTAAGCTATTTGACTCGAGGGTAATGAAGTAAGCATATTGTTATCTTCATAAAATGAGCTTAGGGATAACTCGCCGGAAAGCTCATCATAGTTCACATTTTTATTAAGGAGCTCTATAAAGAAAGAAACACCAGAATCAACAAGCTCCTTATTATCAGTACACCAACTATCATCGTTAGTTTCAATTTTTTTTAATGTGGTTGAGAGCCTTTTTTCTTTTAACCATTGCATGGAAATATTTGGTATTTCTATCTCCATCAGATATTCATTTTAAAGAAGCTTTTTGCCTCCAATAGGTCTCCTCCATGTCTTGGTAGCATGTTAACCTATCTTTGGCTTGGTTTAATAAGACAATTTTGGAAGGATCATTAATGAAAACGTCTTCTAAAACTATAACCTAATGTTCTAATTCTTTGATGTTGGTAAAAAGATTTTTAAAGCAGTGTTTGTTCCACCATTTGAGACATTGTTTAAGCCTTTTAAATTTAATCCATAATCTTATCATCCCGACAATAGTATCATAAGGATGGAGAGGTTCGCCCCAGTTACTAGAAACCACCTCCAGAAATCTATCGTCCATAAGCCACATGTTTTGAAACCAGAATGGAATATGAGAAGAGGGTATATTCGCACTAACCTTTATAGAGATGAGCAAAGGGGAATGGTCGGATAAGGTCCTACTGAGATGTTCAATAGAAGTAATAGGAAAAAGATTGATCCATAGATCGTTAAACATTATCCTATCTAATCTTTGCCACAGTCTGTGATTATTCCTAGTGAAATGAGATCCAATAAATCCAATATCAGTAAGGTGACCAGGATCATGTTATTGAAATCCTCCATGGAGAATAGGTTAGGCGCATTACCACCAACTCATTTAGAAGAGGAAGAGATAATGTTAAAGGCCCCACCCACAAACCGGGAGCATTGATCGAGGAAGAGAAATTAATTTCTCAGGATCCTTCTACCATACCTACAGGAGGCATAGACAAAGAATCCAAAACAACACCAATTATCATAAGTGATTTTAACATTTACAACCTGGTGTAAATCCTGCATAACATGCAAAACAAAAGGACATCTCCAAAAAATCTAAATTTTATTACTCGAGTTAGCAAAGAAATTATCAAAACCAATCATTCTAGCAACATAATTAATGTTAGAAGGTAGGATAAAGGGTTCCAAAATGGCCAAGAATGAAATATTATGGGACTGAACTAAATTACTAATTATGTTGCGAACAAAGAGGGTACCAATCCCTCTTGCATTCCAAATAGTGAAAGAAACCATTTATTTTTGGTAAGAGGAACCAGATCTAGTAACTCTGGCAAAGCTAGGAAATTTAGATTTAGAGGGTTTGTTTTCTTTTTTATAACTGTTTGAAATTTATTAACCATATTCACAACATCACCGTCAGATAATGAATGATCAGTAAATTGCTTGGAAAAAAAGGCATCTGGAGATTGTAGGCCATTTCACCCTCTTCTAATTCATTAGTATGATGCAAAGTCGGATTTGGAATCAGATCAAGGTTAGAAGAAGAAGCACAAGAGCGATTAGAAGTGGGTAAAACACAAATACTTAAATCAGGAGTAGAAACTATCTCTAATATTGCACATCAGCCATTCCTACCTGATCATTCACTTTACCTTTGGTTAAGGGTGACACAAAGGTAGAGATATTTGCATTAGGGGACTCAATGACCATGGGGATTCAAAGTGTTAGTAACATTAATGCCAATATTGTTGCATTGTAAGTGATTTCCATTAAAGGAACGCATCATTATTAGAAGTGCCATCCTAGATGGATAGAGGCCAGTTTGGGGATAGGAATCTCAAGGCAATGATCGTCAGATATTGGTAAGGGTGTATTAGTGTCCAGAACCTTTTGTGATTCAATCAAAGAAGCCTTAAGAGGCGGAGCAGCTTTAGGAGGCACAACAAAATTTTTCTTTAGATGTGGATGAACCATAAAGCATTCAGCAATCCCATGCCCATGAATTTTACAATGAGAACAAAATACAGAAAGTTTTCAAACTCCACTTTTGTAAATAATCATATTTTTCTGATCCTAATCAAATTTCCTTAGGATATTTTTTAGTTATATCCAGCTCAACAAGTATCCGAGCAATAGAAGGTCTAGTGTTAGAAGTAGTCGCCTGATCCAATTGAAGAGGCTGAATGAACAACCCGCCTCACAACAAAAGAAATTCAATGCAGAAGATTGGGAATGGACAACCAGGAACAATAGGAGACTCCTTAATGTCAAAAAGGTGTCCATTTCAACAAACGACCGACAGCTTGAAAACAAATACAAACGTCTAGAAAGAACTCGGGAGTAATCCAGATCATTAGAAAGCTGAATTAGAACATATCGCGAATCAATCAATCGAGCAGAAAAAAATACCAAAGAGCTTCAAACTATGAAAAAAGGATCTAATATTTTCCATAGAAGGACGCCGCAGCGCAAATTTACCAACCAATGTAAATTCAAACGCAAGCAAGCCTTTCCACCAGAATCAGACACATAATTGGGTACACCGGAAAGACGTAGATATAAGATCAAGTGACTTACCTGTGTTATTTACCTTACCCGCCAGAACATCTTTGAACGATTTAAACGCTAGGGAGGGATTTGATCCAGAGATTCCTGAGAGTTCAGGAAATTTTACAGCCGCAAGAGACGAAGCTGGGTTTCCTCAAGGGGGAACAAATATCGTATCCATAATCAGTAGGCTTGCATCTCAAACAAATCGAAATCCAACCAGGGACATCGAGAAAAACGAGAGATCAGGAAGCCACACGACAAAAGGGGAGAAGGAATTATTTTTGAGTTTGGTCGATCACAACTATCGTCGATATATATATATATATATATATATATATATATATATATATATATATATATATATATATATATATATATATATATATATATATATATATATATATATATATATAATGCTTTCTTATACATTTAAATTAGTATTTCACTTTTAAAAATTAATGATATTGATATTAAAAATTTTAGTGTTATATATGAAAATAGTAAAATTTAGATGTTAGATATTTAAATTTATAAAATTATATGTATGCATATAAATCTACTTAAACTTTAATAAATTTAATCTCTTTGAATTACATGCACATAACACTTTTTTCCTTTTTGGTAGCACAAATAACTGAGATGTATAACTTGAATGAAACGTCTATATATTCAAAATCAAAAGAAATTCCAGCTGCCTATTTAACCTCTAGTGATTGTATAACTTTTCTCTTTTTTTTGGGGAGAATATTTTGATATCTTTCAATTTTCAGCTTGTCCTCTCTGTCTTGATTAATTGATCTGTTCAAGCTTATTTTGTATCCTCTAAATTAGACAACTAATTAATACACTTGTATTTAATTACTTTCCAAACCTACAGCTTGGTTTTTGTTATATCAAAAACACTTAGCAAGTTCTATTTAATCTGCAATTAAAAAGCATGATTATCTCATTGGATCACTTGAAATCTAATCTGAAAATTTTTCCACGAATAATCCAATGAAAACTACACAACGGGAATTTTCTTCCTTCTAATCACTTGTAATTTTTTTGGTGAAAAAAAATCTGTTGGAACAAATTTTTTTTTTTTTAAATTGAATCACTAAGATTCCATTTTAACATAATTTATATTTTAATACTCTGATATAATTTTGTTCACTATAAATTTGGAGTTATATACATAAATTAAATGTTTCAAAGTAAATATATATAAAAAAAGAATTCAGCTAATATGTTAAAGGTTTTAGTTTGGATTGAATAAAAAAAAAGAATTCATTGCTAATATTTGTCTTATCGATAAACTATAAATCTCATTTTGTTTTATCAATAATACTTTTAATTATTCAAGATATAATTATTTTTGTTTATATTTCAATAGTAATTATTGACTTCTTGTTAACTTATTGTTTGGATTAGAGTTGAATACCCACAGCAACTAATAGGAAGCAACTAATAGGAAGCATGGCGAGATGTTAAGACCATACATCTATATATATATATAAAGGATATTTTACCTAACTTCAATTCTAAGAATCGAATTATTGAGACTATTCCCTTTGAATATCTTTAAAGTGCACACACTTATCCAACAAAAGATTAAAATTGAAGAAATTCACTTAATTCTACTTAGCAAGTTCTCTATCCAACATCTCCTTTTATAAAAGTATTTATAAAAAATAAACCGAAAATTCAAAATTTTAACACTGATTTCAATAACTTATTGTGCATTCATTAAAAATTAAGGGCATGTTTACTTTGTGTATTTATTTTTATTTTTTATGTTATTTTTAAAGATAAATTTATTTTGCCTATTACTTCTTTTTTTTTGGAAAAATAAATCACATTATTTTTAAAGCACTCAAAAAATTTTGAAGGTCTTTTATGTGTTTTAAAAATAACTATCATCAGCCCATCATTCATCAGATATCAACTGTTATCACATATCATCGCTGTCTATCACCACCAACTGCCACTGTCATTGCCACCATCGATCATTGATATTGTCAATTATCATCGCCATCAGTTGATATAGTTGTCCTCACCGTGACATCATATAGTTGTTGACATTAGTAACTGTTGTCATCATCATACAAAAATAAAAATAATAAATTTATTTAAAATCAAAATATAAACAAAGTAAAATAAATAAAAATAATGATCTCAAATGGCATAAGAATTTCTAACAATATTTATGATTCAAAATAATTGTTCCAAATCATAAATATAATAAAAATTAAATGCCATAAGAATTTCTAACAATATTTATGATTAAACGATAATCATAAATTACATTAACAATGTTTTCGATGTGATTGGGAAATGTAAAAAAAATTAAAACTCAATCAAAAAAATAAAATCAAGACAGAAGAATTGTAAAACCTGTCTCTAATATCATGTGATAAAACGAAATTTGATTCTTCGTGAGTTTTCACAAATTATAAAAAATTGGATAATAAATTCAGAAATTATACGATTAATCGCATATCAAAAATAGAAAATTGTACATACCTCATGCCATTGATTTAATCTCGTTCTTCACTGATTTACTGATTTAGAAATCTTCTGAACCGTTAATCAATCTCCAATTGATGATGTATGTATTTCTCAAATGATTGAAAGGCTTAGGGACCTCTTGTATTTTATTTTTTATTCCTAATAACTGCTGTCCATCACGATAGTTAACCAAATGATAATTTTAAAAACTACCTTCATATTATTTGGACCATTGTTTTTTGTATAGTTATGAACTAACACTACCATCACGGGCACTCCATAGTATCAAAACTTCAAAATCAATCCGTAAACAAACCTTAACTAAACCTATGAAATGGACGCCATAGAAAAAAAAACACCTTTTAATCATTCAGCCTTTTATAAAATGAAGTTAAGTTTACATCATTTGCAAATTTGTAATAATATATTACAGATTTAAAGATCATTTAAGATTTTGCAGAAATTTAAATAATTTATTTGTGGAAAACGTTTGGTCATATATAGTAATGTTTTGTTTTAACGATCACATTTTACTGCAATACATTTAGTCATAATTCAATTTCTCAAGATTCAAAAATCATTTATTATCTTACAATGTATATGTTTAGTTTATTCTATTGGTAAATAGTGATTTACAAAAATTGTGTGTCGGCTTCAAAAATTCGTCATTGATCTCTCGAAAGAGTATGATTTATGTTGTAATTTTCAAGACAGATAAATAGTAGATAAGATACTACCCAAAGATTTCTCATTTGGTGAAGACTTTAGATCGGTTCGTGTTTCCTATAAGTGCAAAGACCTATAGTTAATTACCCCTCTCAATGCAAAGAGAGAACTTTCGATTAAGGTTGGTCATAAGATCGCTAAATGTATATATAATAACAATGTGGAGTTTTAGAATTTCGAAGTTTAGATTTATGAAATTTATCATCTTTTAAACTTAAAGCGGATGGTTGGGGAATGATGATTCTCTCTAGATCCCATGGTTCCGTATCCCGTCGTCATGTTCAGTCTACTTAGTTAAAGAGGTAGACCTAACCTAATCAAGGATCCTTATCGAACACATGGTCATCGTCCAAGAAATCCTTGTACACTTGGGATGATGTTTGTCTATGGAGACAAGTTCAAGTCTATCTTAGCTGATAGAAAGGCTTTGTGCCTATCAAATATACCCTATGATTCATAACTCAAAGGGCTGAGCCATTGGGGAACATACGTGTTATAGTCGTGACCATAATACAATGGTCATTTGGTGGCAACCACCGTCGAGGACTCTCCGGAATCGCATCATATGGAGCCATCGGTCAAACCACCATGAGGGGGACACGAGCCATGTCCTTACTGGCATGACATTATTTGAGTTTGAATATAGTGATTTATTTGACTCAACATTAGCTCATTTGTGAGCTAGAGTTTTCTTAATCTGTCATCCCTAACAAACGATGGTGGATGAGTGCATGAATTTTTTTCTTTAAGCATTTAAATAATGAATTTCATTTAGTTCAAAATTTTACTTAGTTGAAATTTAGTTTTAAGATGAATTAGTTTAGAGATCAAGTATCTTTTGATGATAATATCTCCTCCGGTTGAGATTTTCATTCAACGCAGCCATCATCGAGGTAGACCTTATCAACTCTACTTATTTGCTAGTAGAGGATTGGGCCTATGACTTATGTATAATTTAAGTTCTTTAAGAAATTGATATCATAAAGACCTTGTCAATTCCATTACAAATATAGATTACTTATAATATAATGTAATTTAAATTCATTTAAGTTGATTATTTAATAATCTGTGTCAACTCTATTTCAAACATAGAGGATTAGGCTGACTATGATCATATTCTATGAAGTTAAATACTATATCTTTCATTGACTTGAAGATATGCATTCATTAGTTTACATGCATATAGTCATAAAAGATTGAATCAATTTCATCATTCTTCCTCTTTTTTTTTAATCCCAGAACATCCTCGACAAAGTTTAGATGTATAGTGTCGGGGCCCATGCGGGTGTATTTAAAAATGCTTGCATAATTTTAAAATATTGAATTTGAGTTTTAATCCTACTTCATAATATATGTAAGGGTTAAATTGAAGCCTTAATTAATGTCTTCTGTTCACTTGTATGATGTGTTGCGAAACCGATGGCGTAGAAGGCATTTTAATTTATTCTAATATCTTATTAGATCCTTTGGAATAATATATATTGAAGTTTCAAATTTATATTTATTGCTAATATATTCAATTCACTTCAAGTTCATAAATCTGTTTGAGTTCAATCCACTTTTTTTATTTGAAATATAATTTTTAAATTCATTTCAAATTCATTCTCACTTATAATTCAAAATTCAATTTGATATCAATTTTATTTTAACAAACTTAGATAACGTTATTTGTTTAGCTTGAATTTTATTTAAAAGTATGAATTTTAGATAAAATTTCAACAACATTTCGACAGTATTCTAACATCATCCCCACGTAGGAGGCTACATCGGAACTATTTTGGCCTACCCGTCACACCCTGATGAGTGTGACGGTTGGTGTTTTAAAGCACCTCGGTCGAATTTCAATCCCATTATGCCCTGATGAGCATAACGAGGCCTTTAATCACCTGCATAAAAAAATAAATATATGTTTACAAATCTCTCCTCCTCCTCTTTTAAGTCCAAAATTAAGTCAAAATTTTGGCGATTTCGATATATGGGGATCAACATCAAACGATGGCTTACTCTGAGTACATGAAGCGGTGTCTTCAGTGACACCACCGATTTCATCTCGCCATGAGAGCATGACGAGGCATTCAAACTTACAAAAAGAAGCACAAGCATAAATATACAATCTCTTTTTACACATTCAAGCATCTTCATACATTCACCAACAACAATAATAATAATTTTGCATGAGTTCAACTAGAAAAAATTGATTTGGAGAGATTATCAGGTTAATTATTTGGGTTGAATAGGCGGGGGGGAAATGCCGGAAACTGAGAGTAACCCGCCTGATGACGGAGTTGCCTCACGGCAGCCATCATTTATGTGGAAAGAAAAGGAGCAAGAAGATGATTAGGAATGGTATGCCGAGAGGAAGGGAAAAGAGGAGGAAGAAGCCAGAAATCGAGAAGAACCTGCCTGATGATGGAGTTCTTTCTCGGCTGTGGCAAAGGGAATTGGACTCCAATCAAAGAGGGGATATGAAATAGCTGCGGTGGATAATGTTGAGGAGAACCCGTCTGATGATAGAGTTGTCTCTCGACTACAAAAAAAAGTGGGTTGAAAAAGAACTGATGGCGAGTTGCCTCTCCATACTCGTGAAATAGAAGGTGAGTGAGGAGGGAATGGTTGGGAGATGGAACCAGTGGGAGCTTGAATTACAGAGTGGCTTGTGTTTTAGAATGAGAGTCAACAATGCACTACTATTTATTTTGTCAACTCAAAGTTATTGTTGAAGAGGCAACTCACGGTGATAATAATTGTGCCTAATTTGATAGTATTTGAGCAAACTTTAAAATAAGCTTAACTCGAACTCTTACAAGTATTGAAAGTGACAATTATGACTCATAATGTTAGATCTCATTTCCTATTAAAAAAATCAAAATATCAATTCTGAATCGCACAAAATTTTTAATCCCACATCTCTCTAGTTTTGTGCTAATCTAAGAATTTCGAGGCTGACTAATAACAAGTTGGAGCATGACTTTGAACAAGATTAGATTTGGTTTTAACTAAATACTAAAAAAGATAATCTATACGCTCTACAAAAATATGAAATCACATATCTCTGTTTTACCTCATCTATTAGATCTTGGGTAAGTGAGGTTTGGAGGAAGGATTAGGGCATCTATGAGAGACGGGGATAAAGAGGAATAGGAATATGATAGAGAGAGAACAAATTGGAGTTGGAGTTCACTCTTGTGTCATGGATATCGTAAACTAGCGAGGACAGGGAGTCGACTATTTATGCAAATGAAATGGAAGACGGAGAGGATTGCAGTGGAAAGCAGGTCACAATGGTTGGTAGAGAGACAGTCAAATCTAGATGGGGAACCGTGAAGAGACATGGGTTCGAGTAAAGGCGATAAAAATGTTTAGGATCTAAGGAGAAGACCTGACTTGTGGATTTTGGTTCTTAAGGATAAACCCATTTTTTTTTTTTTGGAAAAAGTTGAGGGCATTAGCCCAATTCATTCCAAAATGAAAAAGAGGTTACAAAGAGATGACAATCTGTAAAGTAAAACAGCAATTGACTATAAGAAATAAAAAACAGAATAAACCACAGAACATAAGCTCCATGGAATTACAAAAACTTAATGATATAAGAAAATCGAAAATTGAAAACAGCCTGACTCACACAAAAATACTAATTCCGGAGGATCAATTTCTCGGAGAATATAACCAAGCAAAGAAGCACGATGGAGAACCATACCTTCATTGCCATCCAATGATAATACCTTCTGTAAAAGTGTTGCAATGGAAGGCCCTGCATCGATTCTCCACCGTGAAAGATCCTAGGAGATCCAAAGCCATCATTGTCCAAAGAATCCACTATAAAATAAAACTACCTAAGAAGCATCTTCCATACACCACCAACAAAGTTGCTGTTTCACATTAAGGGGCCAATTTTCTTTAATTTTCCACCGTGACACTTTATACCCAACCCGAAAATGAATTTGGGATTTGAGCTCATGATAATTTGCGACAGTAGATGAAAATAACCTACTGTTCCGTTCTTTCCAAATAACATATACCAAGATAGCAGTAATAAGAAAATGGAGTTTTCTAATCATTTTGTGTGCAGAATTATCAACATATCCCAGAATTTGATGAAGAGAAGCATTCATAAGGAAGAACCGACCGTTTGGTAGAAGATTCCTGATCAGATCCATTGAAAATGGACATTCAAAGAATAGGTGATTGTGAGATTCATTTATTTCCATACAAAAATAGCATTTCAGAATGGATCCAATACCCCTACTGGCAAGCACATCCGATGTTTTCAGACAACCGATATAAGCCATCCAACAATACAAAGAATAATTTAAAGCATTGCCCTTAAACCATATTTCTTTAAACCAATTTACTCGAACATGATCAGCAAACAATACCTTTTTCAGCATCTCATTAGTTGGGTGTTTAAAATCTCCCCAAGAGATCCAATCAGGCCCTCCATATATAGGAATGAGGTTAATTTTTTTGAATAATAGAGAGAATTCAGGATAAGAGCTCCAAGGGAGGTTCCACTTGATATCGTGAGAACCCACCTCGCATCGAGGAAAGCCCAACAATTCAGAAAACTGACCACCTTCAAGTTGAAATAAACTTGATTTATCACACCATGGGTCCTTGGAAAGCGAGAACAATTTACCATCACCAATATTATATTTGAAACTATCTTTAAATTTATGGCAAAGGGATTTTAATTCTTTCCATAGAGAAGAGACTTTACGAGAAGATGAATCCCAAATAGAACCATATTTTTGCTCACACCACTTAGCAAATAGAGACTCTTTTTTAATTATTTTCCATATAGATTTAAGTCTATTAAACGAAAGAAGATCTGCAGCAGATTGGAGACCCGAACCTCCAAGGTCCCTAGGAAGAGTAGTCCGTGACCATGATATGGTGTACAGTCTCTTATTACCTCCATTATGGAAGAAAAAATTGGAGGTTAGAGAGTTGATTTTCTTAATTATGATTTTAGGAACATAAGATCCAAGATGTAAGGAGACCATTCACAGAGGATCTAATAAGTTGGTATCTCCCTCCAAGAGAGAGGAATTTACTCTTCCAACCAGCCATCCATGAGTGTAGTTTATCAAAGAGGTTATTGAAGTGAATGACTCTAGTTGGACCTGTTACCAAAGGAAGACCAAGGTAGTTCAGAGGAAATGAGCCAATCTTAATATTAAGTATAGGGTCAAGACCTCACCTCATATTAGACTCCTTGGAAAAACAGATGACCGATTTGTCATTGTTTATACCCAATCCCATATAAGCTTTGAGAGTCTCAAGGCAATCTTTTAATGAAAAAATAGTGTTTCTATTTGCAACCCCCATAGACAGCAAGTCATCAGCAAACAGAAGATGAGACACATTGCAAGAACCCGCCAAAAAGGGATTAAATCGTCTAAGATTTACTTCTCTATCCAGAAGACATGAAAAAGTATATATCGCAATAGTAAATAAAAAGGGAGAGAGAGGGAAACCTTGCCTTAGACTCGAGGAAGATGAAAACCATCCTTTAATTTCTCCGTTTAGGATGACAGAGAAAGGTACCTCCATTATACAAGCCTCGATCCACTTGACAAAGCACATTGGAAAACCCTTGGCCAGTAATCTATGAATGAGAGATCTTCTATTAATAGAATCAAAAGCTTTCCTGAGATCTATTTTCACGATAAACATTCCTTGCTGATTTTTCTCAGAGTACTCCTTTGTAATTTCATTAGCCATAACCAGATTATCAGCAATATCCCTACCTTTAATAAAGGCAGATTGGGCCAGATTGATGAGAGATGGAAGTACTTTTTTCATTCTGTTTGCTAAGATCTTTGCTAGCACTTTATAGAAGATGTTACAAAGTGAAATTGGCTCAGAATCGAGATTTTACAAGAATGCTTAACTTTGGAATAAGAGAAATGAGTGTATGTTTAAAACATTTTGGAAGTTTAGAATTTGAAAAATGGTGTGCTTCTAAGAAATTGTTTTCCCACTTCCCAAGTAGCCAAAAAAACTGGAGTTAAAACCGTCGACGGGATTTATTCTCCTATACTTTGAGAGTCGTGATAATTTCCATGTCCCTAATATCTTCCTGTAACTCAATAGCCTGGCTTGAAGAAACTGTATTTCCCAATGGAATTTCCGAAAATAATATGAAGTTGTTTGAGTTACAATTAAATAGAGATTGATAATACTTACATAATTCCTCAGCCATCATTATGGGATTGGAAATCTGCCCATTCTCAGTGTGAAGTTCTCGAATAAGATTAGCATTTTTCCTTTCTCTGATGGAGTTATAAAGAAATTTCAGATCATCCTCAGAGTAAGTCATCCAGTGCGCCTTTGCCCGTTGTTTAACCCACATACTCTCCTTACGAACTAGACCCAAGTATCTAGAATTAATTTCCTTAGCAAGCTGCATAAAATAAAGGTTGCCAGGATCTTGCTCAAGATATGCAAAGGCCTTGGCTTGATCAGTTTTTGTTTGGTTTATTTGAGCAAGAAGAGAGCCAAGATCCCATTTTCTTTCCTTAAACGCCTTCTTAACCTGAGCTAATTTTTTTGAGAAGACAAACAGAGGATCTCCTGCTACATAACCGTCCCAAGCAGCTTTAGAAACATCCAGAAAATCTGAAGAAAGGGACCAGTGATTTTTAAACATAAATCTATGGGAGAAGGGAGGAAGTTGGTGTTCAAATGTAATAATCAGAGAATGATCAGAAGAGAGGGATGAAGGAATCTTATAAAATGAGCCGGGAAACAACTCAAGCCATTGGGAATTATAAAGAACCCTATCCAACTTAGAAAGGATTGGCTTAGATAGACACGTGTGAAAAATAACCCCACGCTCGGGAGCTCCAGCAGCTCACTATCATTTATGCATTACCTAAAATCAAGAGAGTTATTGAGAGATACCGGGTTACCTCCAGTTTTCTCCGAGCTAGAAAGACAACAATTAAAATCACCCATCACTATCCATGGAGCTGTAATATTTGAAGCGAGAGATCTCAAAGAGTTCCATAACTCCATACGCTTTAATGCATCATTATCTGCATAAACGCAAGTCAGAAAGAAAGTGGTACCACTAACTGAAGTAATTTGACCGTGAATGAATTGAGGAGACTTTGAGTGAAGAGTAAAAGCCAAACTACTTGAACGCCACTTTAGCCAAATGCGTCCACCCGTGGCTTGATCGAAGTTAGAACAGCAAACTTCATTTGGAAAGAGATTAAACTTCTTCAGGAAAAAGGGATTTAGATCATCTTCCGAGTTGATCTTAGTCTCTAAAAGACACATAAGGTCGATATTATACTCCTTAATGAGCCGCAAACAATCACGAGTTCTGCCCTTAGCAGCAAGCCCGCGCACGTTCCAACAACCCATTACCGGAAAGATCATTGAGAGGATGAAATTAAGGGCTTTTTGCCCTTTTTTTGTTTACCTTTATTAGCGGAGGGAATCGTATTAGATGTTTGCTTTGAGTTTTCCTCACCCATAACCGAATTACCAGAAGTACTTGGTAATTTCCCTTTTAGTTTCGATAAATCGACACGGCTTGGAGAAGATGCAACAGATCTAGTGGTCATCCCTGATGCATTAATATCACTATTGAAATCAGTGAGAGGCTCTTTATCGTTAGTCCCCTCGGCCGATAAATTTGTTATCACCCGCTCCACAGATCCGTCAGAGGGAAGAGGTGATTGATTCAGATCTGCCGTCATTAGAACTTGAGGAATTACATCTAAAGGAGCTTCTTCAATTTCCTGGTCATTACTCATGGCCAATGGGGCAAATTGAGAAGAAATTTCTATATGATTTAATTGCATTCTTTCACGAGAATTTCCTCTGACAGAATGATGTACTATGTCTCTTCCTCTTGGGTTAATCTTTGTTACTTGCATTGATGGACATTTCATCTCTTCGTGTGAAAATGATTGACATTTTGTACAAATTGTTGGTTTCCAGTCATATACTATTTCCTGGTCGAATTTCATCCCATTTAGGTTGATTGGAATTCTATCCGGAAGTTTTGAGGAGGTTGTCACCTGCACACAGATTCTTGCGAACGTGATCCGAGCCTTTGTAGCAGTTAGGTTATCCACTGCCAATGGGACCCCGATTTGACTTGCTACCTTCGAAAAGCCTTTCTCATTCCAGCAACAAAGCGAAAAGTTTGGTAATTTGATCCAAAGAGGGAGTTCGGTGATATGCTCTTTGGAAGGTCGGAAATTCCATGTCCATTGTTGAAAAATGAAGGGACGACCATTAAGAAAGCACAGACCATGATCCCAAACTAAATTATAGTCTTCCAAGCAGGAAAATTTGAAGAGGAAGAAATCCCCTTCCAATGTCATGCAATCCATATTCCCTTTAAATTTCCACCATTTTTTGACAACCAAGAATGATCCATAATATGGTCTTTACCAAGCGCGACCAATGACAAATTCCATTCCTTTTGACCTTCTGACAGATCATCCTCAGAGAAACACACCTCGGATGTGTCTGGTGGGATATAAGATAGAGCTATAGATTTGCTTTTATCATTCTGTGCGATAAGGAGTTCCTTCCATTTTCCAGAAGTAAATGAGTCACTCGGCTTCTTACCTAATGAGGAGGAAGCACTCGGAGAAGATGATAATGGTGGAAAGGTTTTGTTGAACATTTCTTCAGCCAAAGCCATGAACACCAATGTGACCCAAAGGAGGAAAATAAAAATAAAGAAGTTGCAAATTGGAGAAGAAGAGAGAAGATTTTGCCAATCCGCTGTAAACCTTGAGCAAGAGAACTTACCTTTGGAAAACCCTAGCCGCCTCCCTCTCATGACCAAACCTATTTTTTCATCTTTTTGGGGGGCTTCGTTTGGCTTCAACTGGGAGGAAGGAACATGGATGGACGGAAGGGAGGAGATAAAAGCGGATAAGAAAAAAACTTCCCTTTTCTTTGGTTGAATTGAATGAATCCTGAAAAGGCCATTCTTAGCCTAATAATAGGAAATAATAAGATTTAAGAGCCTTAATCATAGCTTAATTATCCTTCCAAATTAAGTTAGAGTGGAATATTCTAAATATTGGGCAGAATTAAAGTTGTTTAGGGCTCAATTCAATTTCAAATTAGTTATGAAATAAAATTATTTATAAGCATTGTGTTTATTATGTTAAAAATAAATATCAGAAGTTTCTTTATCCTTGTATGACCCTATCATATTGAGAATTGCGTGGAATCTTTCCGAAATTAAACCCACATAGTATGGGTATCATTAATAGGTAAACTTGACGTTCTAGATTCAACGATGTAATCTGTTTTACGATCGGAGGTCATTTAGGCAATGTAGAGGTCGATTGAAGTAAATTTGAGGTTAATTTAGGCGTCGTCGCACTTCGAAGCTTGCTATTTGCTCCACATTTGATCAAATCAATCTGAAAGGTATTGCTCAATAGTTTTCAATGTTTCGACGACAACGACATAGTCTGTTTCGCGAAAGGAGCTCATTCGCATAGCGTCGAGGCCTCTAAACTTTAATATGCATGAAAATTACATATTCTATTTATTTTCCTTCATTGGATGGTAATTAATCAATGTAAGATATCAATTGTTTGATTTTGCTATTTCGAATGCATTGGTGCAGTTGATTTCATGATCGGAGGACACCTTGATCAATTTCGATAACGATTCATATGCTTTCGGCTCTCATTTTCACGACACTGCATCTAATTCTTGCTAATTTCAATATATTTGCTTAATTAAGTATATGAAAATTATTTATAGGTCAACATTGTAAAAATATTAATTAATTATTTTAGAAAATGCCATTATCTTATTTTGTAGTTAATATATATGGTGGCCATTTATAATTAAGTAATTGAGCATAAAGTTAATGTCTATGTAATATAAAATTTGAATAATTAAGGATTAGCCACGACGTCTTAATTATAAAAATTATATATTTAAGTATTACAAATCACATAAATAAATAAAGACATTAATTGTGATTAATTATATAATGTAATAAATTTTTCCCGTAAGATTTTTTTATTATTATATAATTAATCAGAATAAAATATCAAATCATATTTTCTAATCTATCCACAGGAATTAGAAAAGGGGAACACAATTTGATAGTTTTATAATCTGATTAAATTTAATTGAGTTAAAACTTCTGTTGACACACAAGTTTTATGTTAGGAAATTCGTGATTATTTAATACATGATTTACATTGGTAAAGCATGATGTATATTTATGAGCCTTAATTTTAAGTATATTTTTATTTATTTTATTTTACAGTAATGTAATCATCAAATATCTCTAACTCTAATATAGAATGTGATATTCCTGAGTTGAGGGGTGATAACTATAAAGTATGGAAAGAGAGAATTCTACCTCATTTAGGGTGGATGGGCATTAATTATGCTATAAGGAAAGATGAACTACCTAAAGTTAATGAGGCCAACACTCTTGAGGAAATTGCCATTTATGAATAGTGGGAGTGTTCTGATCACCTTAGTTTAATGTTTATAAAGACAAGAATATCTGTAGGTATTTGCAGTTCAATCGATCAGTATAATAATGTTAGAGAGTTAATTAGGAAAATTGATGAGTAATTTAGAACTTCAATAAAGCTCTTGCCAGTAGCCTAATTATGAAGTTCTCATCCCTAAAGCTAATTGGAATAAAATGTGTGAAAATACATGACATTACAACTTAGCTTAAGACACATGAGGTTGATATGTCTGAGTCCTTTCTGATGCACTATATTCTAAACACTCTTCCATAACAATATGGTCCCTTCAAGATATCCTATAACACACATACGAATAAATGATCAATTAATGAACTCTTGACCATGTGTGTTCAAGAAGAAGGAAGGCTAGCATTGGAATTAGGTGAAAGTACTATGCTAGCTACACATAGAAAGGACTAGAACCAAAGCCAAATTAAGAAGAAAGGGAAATGTAAAACACCACCCTAAGCTGAAATTAAAAACGAATTTAAGTGTTTCTTTTGCTAAAAGAAGGGACACATGAAGAAGGATTATATTAAATTCAAAAATTGGCTTGACAAGAAAGGTAAAAGAATCTCACTTGTATGTTATGAATCTAATTTGGCTAATATTATTTATAACACATGGTGGATTGATTATGACTTTACAAATTGGATTTTGTAATTCTGCACATGATATGCTAAATGTAAGGAAGCTAGTGGGAAGTGAGCAATATATCTATTTAGGGAACTAGATGTGCTCACATGTAGAAGCTATTGGGACATGTTATTTAGTACTTAGTAGTGATTTTATTTTAGAATTAGAAAAGACCTTTTAATGTACCTGTTGTGTGCTAGAAAACCAATTGTGGTTGAGTGAAAGTTTACGCCTTAGCCTTGTTGTGAAATTCATCACACACACAGGTATTTAAAGAGTGAATAAGAAAACTCAATTTTTATGTGAAAAATCTCAAAAGAGGGAAAAATCACGGCCTATTCCAAGTAAAATCTTCCACTATGTATCTGTTTGAGTACAAAATTTTCCGATAACGGATTACGATTGTATATGAGAAGGGCGATAATGGAAATCAATCGATGTCATATAGTCAAGGTTGTAGCTTCTAGTGGTAGCGGATGATGATGATGATCGGTGACGATGATGAAGTTCATCATGATGGTGACCGGCCGGTGGCACGGCCGTGATGATGGTTTACAATGGTGGTACAATGGTGCTTGGAGGATTTTCAAGCTTTAGAGCTCTCTCTCTCTTGTTTGGGCTCCCTCATGTGAAGAATGAGGCTATTTATAGATTGGAGGACGCGTTTTATAAATACATGCAAAACCACTGACTCATCGACGTGGTGATTCCCTTGATCATATGATGTATTTTGTGTATTTGAATGCTCAAATGAAATCAGAATTATGAGATCTTGGGCTCGTTAGATATGGCTCGTCGAGATGCTCGATTTGACTATAAACACTCTATGTTTGAAAGTTATTTAGGAATTTAACTGATATCCCAAAGTTTTTAATGATATTTTAAGTGCCAGATCTCGACCAGTTTCAACTTCGGATCAGCTTGCTTTTAACATCAAGATTTGTTCTTCGACTAGTAGTATTTTAAGTGTCATATCAATTACCACCCTAATTTTGGATGACATTATCTCAATCATTCAAAAATATATATGCCAAATACTTGAAAATAGCAAATTCTTCAATGAAATTTGCAGGTCCATTAATCATACATTTTGAGAAAATAAATCTTCATGGGAGCACAAGATTATGATCACGAGCAGTGCGGCATTGATGTGTCTGGCGATTTGATTATAGACCCATATAGACACTTACGGGTGCGGTTGGCGGTCGGGCGGTGGTCGCCGGTGCATCGACCTGCAGGGACAGTGCCACATGAGACCATATACGCTCCGCGCTCAGATACATGCATGCAGGTCACATGGGGTGAACCAGTGCCCATAAAGTAAACGCCATTTTGGCATTTTTTGGCAATTTTGATTTTGATGACTTTACCTTTTGCCCTTATAGGGGGTCTATAAAAACCCTCCTAGGGTTAAGGGAGAAGACACATTTCTCATGTGCTCTAGTGCTTCTCTTTTTCTTAAGTGAAGGTCATTCGAAGGCGATCAAGACCCGTAGTTCATACGACAAGGATCTAGTTTTTCCTTGAAAGAGGTGTCAACTGACCTCATCGGACCGGCGTTGGAGGCAATCAAGACCAATGGTTGTACGGAAAGGCTCCAGTTCTGGTGTCAGCTCGTCGGGGGGCCGGGAAGCGTCGAGTAATGTCGAAAAGCGAGCATGGCGATACCATGTGGCGGTTAGTGGCGGCAGCGCGGCTGATGGTCAGGGATATGCGATAATGTGTCAGTGGGTAACCGATAATTGATGCGGTCCAGCAGTAGTGTCGTAATGGGAGCAGTGGTTGGCGACGTGGCAAGCAACGCGATGCGCCCGGGTAATGGCAGCGGATATTAGCGCCGATATTGGCGATGACCAGCGAGAATGGCGATATCGTCTGGTCGATTGATAGATCGAGCGCAAGCGTGAGCGTGATGGTGATTGACCAATGATAACATGCGGATCGTGCGGCGCAAAGTGAATGATAACCATGACGCGGTATGGTGGTTGGCCAACGGAGGTGTTAATGTCCAGTAGTCGATGATCGATAATGTCCATTAGTCGGATGATGACGGCGATGATTTTGACTATCCGGTTATTTGTTAGTGTGACTCGATAATGCGCAATGGAAGAGGTTGAATTAGAATCTAGCGAGGATTTTGACTTATCCGAGGTTGTTTATTGTGACTCGATGGCGATGCTTTGTATGGGAGAGGTTGAATTGAATCAGATTTTGACCTATCCAGGTTGTTTCGAGTGTGACTCGATGATGTTAACATATATGGAAGAGGTCGCGAGATGTCCACCAAGGACCTTTTGACCTATCCTAGGTATCAGCCAAAGTGTTACTTGACTTCTTACCTGTATGAAAGAGATCTGATCAAGCCCCTTTGGAATTGATCATGCCCGATTGAGATACAATGTGAGTTGTATATTTCTCAAGTGGGAGGATTAAATGAAGAAGAAATAAGCTTGTAAGAAAAAGCCATAAACTCATTACTTTGATAATGTTGGTGATACAATATTATCACAAGATAACTTAACAATTGGGACGAGATATATTTTTAGAGAGAGTTAACAAAAGACATGAGGTGGAGAGAAAAAGATAAACAAGGTAAATTAAAGGCTACAATATTTATGCACTAAGGATTACATATAACACTTTTGATCCATGTTCTATGTTTTAGGAAGAATTTTTTTCTTACGGATCTTTGGTCATAGCTTGATGGTTGGTCATTTGATAACAAAGTGGGAGCAAGTCTTTTATAAAAGCATTTCTTTCTTGAAGATTAAAATTCTTGATGTTGAAGGTCACCGAAGGGTGTGGTTGAGCTTGTCTGAGGAAACATGATTATGTTATTTGTTAGTTTCCACATACCACTCCAAACCCAATGAGACTTTGAAATTTTATCTTAAGATGAGGTACCGAGGTGATAGCACCAAAGATTGTTTAGAGGGGTCTTCTAAAGATAGTGTTGTATGCTAAATTTGACTTGACCACTATGAATTAAACTAAGTGAGTGACTTGTTGAGGAAATTCTCCAAGAATAACGGGAAGGGTGATTGTCCCCTTCACTCGTACAGGGCGATTATCAAACCCATATAATAGTCCTACAATGGGTTGAAGGTTTTCCTTAACCAGGACCATGCTAAGAAAGGTGGAGTAAAATAAAACATTAACAGAACTCCCATTATCAATCAAAATTCTTTTAACAACATAACAAGGGTTACCAATCCCACTAATGACGATGATCTTGATGCGGAACTTGGACTCCTTCCAAGTGCGTCATTAAAAGTGATGGGATGATTAATACAAGATTTTTAACTCCACTCTTTAAAGGTGGCGATGAAGACTTGATTAGATAGTAGTGGTCCACTTGCAATCGTTTCAATTTCTCTAACTATTTGACGGCTTTTATGTTATTTTTGTGGTGATTGTCACGGTTGCCCCCCAGTTGGAGTTATGTTTGTTTGAGCTAGTTGGTTTTGCACAAATTGACGTAGATATCCCTATTGAATGAGCCTCTCAATTTCTTCTTTAAGTTATTTACACGCCTCAGTAGTATGTCCATGACTTCAATGGAAGTGAGCTCATTTCTTAAAATTGGTTTCAATGGATGGATGGCCCCTTGATCTTCATCTGAATAACAAGATTAACGAGATGTGTTAGCGTGTAAGTGGTTTCGTCGGATGCGGGGCCATGGAGGAGATCATGGCCTTGTTTCTTCTGATGGGATGATCTGTTTCCTAGAGCACTCTTATTTTTGGATTGTTCAAATTGTTTTCAATGAGCATTAATAGCTCGTCAAAAAATTTGTGCTTCCACATGATGAACCAAGTCGGCGCATACGAGGCCAGTATGTAGTGAGTAGAAAGGCCTGACTCAAGAAAAACTCTCTTAGTAATTCAGGTCTACCCGGTATTTGGGAAGCTTAGAGGAGAATCTCGAAGTATTTTTTAAGTGATTCACCCTCATTTTGATGAATGCCGAAGAGATAGGAGGAATCTTTAATGATCCTTCATTTTGCAATGAACTATTCTACAAAAATCTTGGCTAGTTCGTCAAAGGTATGGATGTATTCCCTTGGGAGGGAGTAGAACCAAGTGAGGCCCTTGAGGGTAACTTGAAAGACTTGACAAAGCGGGTGTCGAACTCGTTGGATATGCATGATGGTCTGTAATGAATCGATATGTTTGGTTACCCCATCAGGAATCAATGCGGAAGTTTGAAACTAATGTTAAAGAATAACTTAGTTAAAGGTGAGGACTCCTCATAGCGGGAGGGGAGGATGATTCTTCAAGGTGAAATTCATCTTGCATCAAGTGTCATAATTACACATATAACATGGGTGGAGTCAACAGGAAGAGAAATTGCCTGGCTGATTGGTGGATTATGAGCGCGTGATGGATAAGTAGAACTAGCGGTGTCGGAGATCGCATCTTGGTCTCTGGAGGAACTTCCAAGAAGATTAGCATTTTGACCTCTCACGGCTACGATCGATCTTGGGGAGATGTGTTTAGTAGTATTGTGTTCCTCATAAAAGTCGGATCATTTAATTTTGAGACTCTTCCATTCGGTGCACACGATCTTTTAAAGAAATTCATGTTGCGCCTTCATACAGGTCACGCTATCATGGGAAGTGAGGAAGCTTGGCATCCTTGGTTTGATTGATTGAGTGGCGGAGTTGGAGCGGGAGGCTCCGTTATTTGATATTGCCTATTGGTTTACAAAATTATGATTGAGGAGTTCTTTTCCCGTAGACAGTGTCAAACTGTTGCGTGCTAGAAAACCAGTTATGATAGAGTGAAAGTTTACGCCTTAGCCTTCTTGTGAAATTCATCACATTTAAAGTGATGAACAAAAAACTCAGAATTTTTACGTAAAAAAATCTCAAAGAGGGAAAAAACCATAGAAAAAAAAATCTTCCACTATGTATTTATTTGAGTACAAAATTTTTCGAGATTACAAAATTGTACATGAGAAGGGGACAATCGAATCCAATAGACAACACATATACCATATAGTCACATTTAGGTTGTAATAGTTGCTAGTGGTAGCGATGATGATGAAACGAGGATGAGGCGATGAAGGTCGATGGTGGCAACGGAGATTGGCGGCAAGGATGTGGTGGGCACAGCGGCGGTGATGATGGTTGATCAGTGGTGACCAATTGTGTTTGGAAGATTTTCTTTAGAGCTCTCTCCTCTCTCTTGCCCTCATGTGAATAATGAGGGATATTTATAGATTGAAGTAGTGTTTCTATAAATACATGCACCACTCCTCCATTGGACGATGATTCCTTTGATCATATGATGTATTTTGTGTATTTGAAATGCTCAAAAATTATGAGATCTTGGCTTAGATCACTGTGAGGCGCTTGATTTATAAATATCCCATGTTTGAAAGCAATTTAGGGATTTAACTGATATCCCAAAGTTTCTAATGATATTTTAAGTGCTTGATCTCGGCCAGTTTCAACTTCGGATCAGCTTGCTTTTAACATCAAGATTTGTGCTTCGACTAGTAGTATTTTAAGTGTCATATGAGTACCAAATTTTTCCAAGAATTTAATTTTAGTTTCCAGACTTGTATCTTTAGGATATTCCTTTAACATTTTATAAAACTCTATTTTTTATATTATAAATCTAAATCTATTTGAAGTGGTACTATGTATGATGGTCTTTTACTATATCAATTTGCGAAATATCATTACTGATGATGTGATGTATGTTTAAGCTGGTACTAAAAGATGTGTTATAAATAAAAACTCTTCCATATTGTGGCATCGAAGATTAGAACATATCTCCATAAATAAAATCAAAAGATTAGTGGATGAAAGAGTACTTTGTATTTTAGATTTCATTAAATTTGAAATTTATGTGAGTAACTGTTGACCTCCATATGTGCTACATGAGTCAAGTCTATAAGCCAAGTTTGAAGAACTTGGATGCAATAGTGCTAAATAGGAGCTAAAATGCACTGGATTTCATTAAAATGACATCCAATCGATGAATGGACTTTGTCATTGCATTCAGAACATCAAAATTGATTATAATATAAATATTGCACAATCTAATGGTAAATCGATCAATAGATTGAGAAGTCAATGTGCCGACATGTATATCGGAGTAGGGAAGCAATGACGATGTCCAAATAACCTCCGTTCATAAAATTGATTGTGTTGTTAGCTTCGAAAAATCAAAACCTACCAAATAAGACTGTGCACGCTCAATTCAGACAACTTTATGAGGATGTCGAGTGATCTAAAGCGATAATATGCATTTTTTTAACTGAAATTGACTACTTGAACTAAATAGCCTTTGATGAAATGGCAATCCTATCAGAATATCTAAAATAGACATATATACATATATATTAACTATATAATAATGTCATCATAAAATTCATATTAGGGTTAATTAAACACTTAAAAATTAACAATGCTTATATGTACCCCTAATCGATGACTCAAAAAAAAAACATACGACCAGTGGATGCTTTGTTCTGTTCACAGTCGGAGTCGCTCGACTTCCATCCCTCCGCAAAGGAATTTCACTCAACTTGGATCTCCCCTCTCTTCCAATTCACTCAATTTTCCTTCAAGAAAGGCTTTTCGTTATCCCATTTCCCTCTTCTCTCATTTAGTCTCCCTCGCCGCATGGCACCTCCAGAAATCAAGTCGCGTATGGGTTGTTCATCCCATCTCAATCCCTTCTCGTGCACATGATAAGTGAAACTCGATTGCCCCTCTCCATCCCAGAGCCGAAAATCACCCTCTTGTCATCCTTCATCCACAGCCGAAAATTACCATCCCGTTGCCACTTCTCCAACAGGTGATTCCCGAAATTCCAATCCCTCCATCATCAATCTTAATCTACTACTCCCCATTCAACCGAAATCCCCTTCTGATCGTCTCCTTTAATTCATTGAAACCAGACCTACGTTTCATTTATATTAATCAAACATCTTCTTGCTTTCACATTCCAAATTTGTTGCTTATTCTTAATTTTGATGCTTTGTTCGGAAGGCTTCATGTGTTCATCCTCTTGAATTTTTATTGAATGGATTTCTGCAAAGTTTTGTGCCTTATGATTGAAGAGCAAATTATTTTAATTGATGATTCATTAATCCTATTGTTTAAAGCTTGTGACTCCTCTCTTTTGTAATTTTAATCACCTCACGATTCTATCCGTCTTTGCTCTCATCCCGTATTCTCTTTGCTGCAACCAAGAGGGAACTCTATCATTAGGCGGGTTCCTCTTAATTTCTGGCATATACCCCGTCCTTTCCCTTCCTCTCGATTGTGGGCTCCAAAATTCTCACAATTAAAGAATGGTTTAAGTGTCGATAAAATTTTTGAAAGGGATGGGAAATAAGACACTACCCATAGATATCGCCCTCATTTCTGTAATGAATTTAGATTTGGTTCCAAGTTTCTTATAAGTGCAAGCACTTATAGTTAATTACCCTTCCCAATTCTGAGAGAGAACTTTTGATTAAGGCTAGTTGTTATATAGCTAAATGCCTAGCCTATAGCAGCTGCATGTGGAGTTTAAAATTTAGATTTATGTAATTCATCATTATTTTTTAAAGTGGATGGCTAGGGGAATGATAATGCACCCGATTAAGATCTCATGGTTATGTCATCCCGGGTTGTCGTGGTCTACTTGGTTAGTGGATTAGTGGAACCAAGGCGTCAGGATCCTTGTTAGTAGTCATTAGTTGCATTATCCAAGAAATCCTTTTAGACTTAGGGTGGAGTTTGTCTGAGGAGACAAGTACATGCCAACCTTAGCTAACATAGTGCTTTTTGCCAAATCAAATACATACAGTTCGACTCAAGAGCAAAGCGTTGGGGAACATAGTGGCCATAATAGTGTCATTTTCGACAAACCACCTTGTCATAGGGCTCACATTCGTCGTCATTTATGTGGTGTCATTTTGTGGCAAAATCATGCGGATAGAGGACATGAGCCACTTCCTTAGATTAGATTAGTAAAAAATATATATGATTTGACATTGGCTCTTTGTGAGAAAAAATCTTCTTAATTTGTCACCCCTGATAAACAATTGCATATTAGTGGATAGATTTTATTTTAAATTTAAATAATTAATTTATTTAGTTTATATTTTTTATTTGAATATTTGAACATTTTATAATTGATTTGAATTTGAATATTTAAATATTGATTATTTAAAACTTAGTAGTGATAGCCTTTTGATCACATGACTATTGTTGAATAATATACCATGCTAACTCTGCCTCTTTTCTATAGAGGATCGAGTCTAAATTCTTAAAATTTATAATCTTTTAAACCTTGTCAACTCAAACTTGAGAGACAGTTTCATTGGGAGCTTGAACTTGAAAGGCTGTCAATAAGTTTATCTTTTGTATGGAAACTAGATTTTATTAAATTAAAATTTTTATAATATTATAATTGAATTTTTTTTATTTTGTTAAGAACCTTTCAGCGGACCAAACTTCAAAATTTATAGTCCTCCAACCTTTACATTCGGTTTGAGACTTTCCTTTAAATTACATTAATTTTGATAGCCAATGATAACTTTTTATTAAAATGATAATATTATAATAGTATCATTAGATTTTTATAAAACTGTCTTAAGACCGGGAATCAATCACCTCATCCTCACCATTCATGCATTCAGTGTGGGGCCCATGGTGAGCGATCATGAATAGTTGCATATATTTGTTTATTCATTGCTTAAGATATTTGCACATGCTTTGAGGTTTTAAATTAGATTTAAGATATCCCTCGAAATACACATGAGTATCTCATTTTAAGAAACATATATGAATTTCAAGGCACTATGTAAAAGCACTCTTATTTTATAATGAATACACTACTTCACATTCATGTAGTTTACGCATCCTGATGCAATGATATGGGATCACCTAATGTATGTATGTTCATTTCATTCATTTGAAAGTTTGTGCAAGCTTTAAATGAGAATAGATTCATTCTAGATATGTGTAATGAATTTATTTTCATTCAAACATTTGCATGTATTTTAGAATATTTGAACCAAAGGGATGCTATAAGATATGTGCAAATGCATACTTCATGCGGTTGTATTCATACAAGTTTGCATGTATGAAATTCACCCAAAAGGAAAACTTCAGGCCTTTATAATTTTATCATTCAAAGAGTCTCACATTTTCTACAACTTTTCATTCAATCTTCATTTTGTTTCATTAATTATATTAGTGAAATGAATCTCATCAAAAATATGATACTCTTTAAATTTTCATGAGATGTTTACATACAACAATCTCTAAATCGCTATCCTCACTATCAACTTTTTTCTTAAGAGTAAACATCCATTGATTGCATTAGTAGATTCATATTAAAGATCTTTTATTCCAAATTTTTAATATTCATAAGAATTCATTATTCGTTTTGCCTTTATGCAGTCAATTTGGAATGCTTGTTTCACATTTTGCTATGTGATAATAAGATCAATAATGGGCTCCATCATAACAACTGCCCATATTCAAGAACAAACCTTGTTGAATTGAAGTAAACTCAATTTAGGTCTGTTCTCATTTGAGACATGCATTGATGCTCTTCTTAATATGGATTTCAATGTTTTCAAAGTTTGATAGTTAATAGAAATTCCTCATTTTTTTTAAAAACTTTTAACGATCTATTACCTCATAGCTTCATATTAATAAATTCTCTTTATTTTATGATTTGTAATTGAATGTGGTTGAGCCATACAGAGATTGGTTTCATTCCATGAATAAAGGAAAAGTCTTTTTCCTTTCCTTCAATTCTCTCATGACTTCTTGCAAGTTCAAAGCTTTTAGGAAAATTTTACTTGTAAGAACTTGCATGAATTCAATTCTATTTATATTTTCAATACATAGTAAAATATTGTTGAATGTGCATTGAGAAGCCCTCACTTATATTTATCGACACATTTTATAAGCATTCTAAATTTGACTCAAATCTATCTTTGATTTTTTAACTCATTTGATGGGATAGATAGTATAATTCAAATGATTGCTGAGAAATTTTATTTATATTTATTGACAAATTATGTGTTAATATTCTTACTAATAATTAAGTCATCTACTCTTTATTGTTTATTTTGGTGTTCAAACTTCATGCATCTTCAATTTATTTGACATAGAATGCATGTCATTTAAATCACTCACTAGTATTCAATTTTTATAAATTTATGTGTATTTGATCTCATTTCATTATGTAATTGAGCATTAAAATAATTAATCTTAAGCCATTCAATCAAATTATTCATTTAAATTTCAGCATCTCCGTCCTATAGAGCATCAGAGTCAGGCACACTCACCACTACAAGCGCATATGATAAGTATAAACTTCTTAAGTATCTTTCTCCCTATCTACAAAGAGTGTGTATAGGTCATCTACACAAAATAAGTCATTTTTTTTTTCGCATCACGAGGGTCACCTACAAGTTTTCCCCCTCATGCTACAAAGAGCGTGTATGGCTTTCGCTCGTTGCGCCAAATACGTCGCATATAGAATTTTAGGAGCATGTTGTGAGTTTGACTTATTGCACTAAGATAAAAAATGGTAACTTTAAATTCTACATAATTGCATTAAATTCTGGCATTATACCTCTTAACAATATCTGAAAGATGTTTAGCTATTTTAATGCCAAGAATATAGGGATGAATTTAGGAATACGTGTTGCTGTAAGGAGTAAATAGGATTTTGTTTGGTGGAATCAGGATTACTCAAGCTCAAGGGATATGAGAGGAAATCAGGATTTGAGCAAAATTTAGTTTGGCTTTAACTTAACTCAAACGCTATTCTCTAAAGCTCACTAAGCATGGCTAAGTGGATCACCACCAGAAGGCAGATTCATGGGGTTTAGACAAGCTGAAGCATATGCAGTACAAGTGATGGAACAAGTGAAGGTTAGTAGGATATGAGCAGAGTTTAAGCCAAATTTAACTTAAATCCAGCCAAACGGTATTCTTGGACAAGTTAAATCCACTAGTTGTGTGCTAAAGCCGCACAAAGTTAAATCTAGATTTACCAAATCCTGTTGGTAAGCAGATTTAGACGAGCAGAAATGCGTGAAGGGGGGTGGGAGAAAAGACGATGGTCACCTTAGCGGTCCCCCTTCTCCTTTTGAGCAGGAGCGATGGTGTTTGGCTTGGTTCAGCTGCCGCTAGAAAATGCAGCATTTTAGTTGACTGCTGTAGAGGAGATGGACGAGAAGAGGGAGCTTCGACTTCAGCTGTGGAGTTTCGAGAACTCGGCCAGCCGTGAAGGAGGTAGGGATGTGTTCATTTTGCGTGTCCCTTCATGGGATTAACTAGAAGAGAGGGAAATAGAGGGTCTTCACATGGCTAGTAAGGGGAAGGTAATGTGGAGGCTCTTTATAGGCTGAATGAGAGGTAGAGGCATGGGAATGGGCGGCTGCAAGTTCCAAGGTGCTGATCGGATGTGATTAAGACATAATTAGGTAGATTTATCTTAAAATGTGTGTTAATTTTGATAAAAAATTTAAGTATGACAACCCAATTTGGATGTCTATTAGGTAATTTTGATGTTACGCAATGCATCGTTTCATTTGGTTCAATTTGACGATGAATTGGATCAATTTCAGCTCAAAAATGCACATTATGGCTTTTGACCACTTGACATTCACGTAGACTCATCCAAATCGATCACAAATAGTCTCATTTGATAGGTTTTGATGCTTCAACACTAATGGCGTAATCAATTTCGTGAACAGAGTTCATTTGGGCATCGTTAGGAGTGTGCATTCGGTTGGATTAGACGGATCGATTTTTTAATTTGCTAATCCATTCGGTTTGAAATTCAGAATCCAAAAATCCTATCCGTATAAGATTTAATATAATCCGAACTAATCCAATCCAAAAAAAATTTTAGATTTTCGATTTGGTTTTTAAAAAACCGAAAATATATAATATAATTAAAATTTTAATATATCTAAATATTTAAATGAGCAATAATAATGCTATAATTATCAAATTACTAGTAATTAAAATGCTTAAATATTTATAAGATTGGTTTAAGATAAAGTAACTTTTAAAGTAAAACAACAACTAACGAATCGAAGGTACAAAGCATCGACAACATTCTTATGAATAGATAAATGGAATTATATTAACAAACATAATTTATGGAGTCTTACAAAGTCAATTTAAATTTTCAAATGGGAGATTTTTGAGCAGATTAGAAGTTCAAATGTACAATAATGAAAAAAAATCCGAACTCTAAGTCTCTGAATGCTAAAGCCTAAAGCAATTGCATCATTGAATGTCTGAATCAACCTTGACGAAAAAAAATACATATTCCGACTTGTAATGCTCCGATTTGACCATGAGTTTAAGACCGCAATAATATAACTACCAAAAAACTTTAAGAAACCAAAGCGATTAGAAACATGTAATAAGACAAAAAGAGATTAAAATTGAAAGTAAAATTAAAAAAGAAAAGAAAGGCTCATCAAAAAAATTACTAAGAGCAATATGTGAGCATCCAAAGTTCAAACTTTAGATTGAGGTTACAATCACATATAAAGTTACCAGTAAGCGAAATGTAACATCAAAGCCATCATTGCCGATATAGTAACATCAAAGCCATCAAAAATTACTAAGAGCAGAAAATATGTGAGCATCCAAACTCAGTTGAGGGTTACAATCACATATAAAGCTATAGTAATTGAAATATAACATCAAAGCCAGCAGATTGGTGGTTCCTATATGCAGCACTGTATAGTCACATATATGACAGCACTGTATAGTAACATATATAGGCAATTTTAGCAACCATTATACTCACTTGTATAGTCACAATTCACAAATAGAAGGCGGCGGCACTGACGGTTCCTATATGCAATACCAGCTTAAAATTCAAATGATTCTTCAATTGATGAGCAATAGGAAGTTACAATTTAAGATGCAAATAATAGAGAGGAGAGTAAAATAGCAATCAAATTTAGTTTAATATAAACTGTAGAATAAGAAAGCATGAAAGAGCTTCAAATTTCCTTCCTAAATAAAAAAAAAAATTTGGCATAACAAAACTTCGGTTGTGGAATGTGGAATACTACTAGAATTACAAAAGCTGAAAAGCATTATTGGCATTGGACGGGTTTACAAAAGCATTCAACTTGCTTTAAGATAACTTCAACTATAAATATGTCATGAATTTGTGGAAACTATTTGTAAACATTAGAAGAGATGTATTGTCTTTGTATAAGGATTTACCAAATGCCATAAATTTGACTACTTGATGTTCCCACCCCATAATGAATTGTAAGAATGTTATAAAATGAAAATGTAGTTTCTATTTGCTAACAAGCGAAGATTGATCTTATAATCGACAAAAGAATTGCCTTACTTGAAGCACTATCGTATTTTAGAACAAAGGCTATGAACATGAAAATATTTTGAAAATGCATACCAGTTTCGTGAATTAAATATTATATGTTTTTTTATCTCTAATACTTGAGCTATGTTTTGGATGCTAAGATTTTGAGTAAAATGAAACGAAAATAATTTTTGAAATGCTGTAATCAATAACTATAAATTCATAATCAAGCCATAAGTTCTTGAAAGTTAAAGCTTCAATAAATTAATGGTGTTCTAATTAAATCTTGAAGAACTTTGATTGTGTGCTTAGAGGGATAGTTGTGCGTGTGAGAACATATTTATAAGATGTTGCAATCCAATTGCATTTTGAGTTAACAATAATAGAAATCATTGAAGATGAAAGGATTACTTTTAATTATTTTCGGTTTTAATTATCAATCAGTTTTCGAAGAGAGTTTATCTATGTTATAAATGGATAATTTACATACCATTTCATGGATTTCTTGAAGGGCTGCATGACAAAGTTTGAGAGTTTAGATCAGGTTAATGACCAAATAGAAAAATGTGAAATTTCACGTCATCATTATTGGCTAATTTCAAGTAGATGGCAAAAACAACATCAGTCATCAAATTTATTTTCAGCTCAAGTGTGACAACTAACAAAAAACAACATCAGCCACTCGGGCCACTCCATATTCTTAACAGCAGCCTAGCCCCAGGCCCAGCCCCAAAGGTATATGACATCAACAGCAGGCTAGCAGCCCAAACTCCAAAAATATATTTCAACCAAGTGAACCAACAAAAAAGAAAACAACTGAGCCAAGTGACACTTGATTTTAATCGGCGAGAGTTTAGAATTTTAATGTGACGAACTCGACAAGCAAGAAAAACAATGTATATATACTAAATAATGCTTAATAATAGCAACTAGCCCCAAGCCAACCCAAAGGCTTAATAATGATAGCCTAGGCCCCAAAATAAGGCATTTCATCAATATACTCCAAAGTCATCACATTTAACAACAACAACGGTCATAAAAGAGGGCATAACATCAACAACACCAACCCAAACTCTAATGGCATAACAACAGCCAAGGCATATCTAAATACAAATTAACAAGGAGACAAATTAATAAAAATATATTTCAACCAACAAAAAAAACAACAACGGTGCGCAACTAGTCTTGATTTATAATCAGCAGGAGACTTCAGAATTTTAATCAGGAAGACAACAACTCAGCAAGCAAAGAAAAAAAATGTATATCTACTTTGTCAATGTATATCAGCAGTAGTAGTCAGTAGAAGTCTGAAGACTATAAGTTCTAATCAGCAAGCAAGAAAAAAAACCAAAAAAATATATCAAAAATGTATCATTTTAGCATAGCAAGTGAAATGTATTGATGTATATGAGTATATGTATATCTGTTGTGACTGTAGTCTGTATATATATATCTGTATCCGTGTGATTGTATCATCAATATCTTTACCAAAAGGTTGGATCATCTATAACCTTCGATAGATCTGAAATAAAAAGTATTAATGCATAATATAGTTTGGTAGTGAAGTATCAAGTACGGCTGAAATGAAGTGTTGTAAGTAATTGGAAAATTCTAATTGATTTAATAATACCTTCATCAAATTTATCAATATCACGAATGTTCTCCTCAACATTGACAGGCTCATTTGTCCATTTTGCTCTCATCCAATCTTGGGCACAAATTAGAGCTTGTACTATTTTTGGGAGATAAAGAGCTCTAAAATATCTAGAACACACCATAAAAGTAGACTCGAAGCTACTTGATATAAGCGCCAAAATATCTCGCCATTTGAGATAAGATGGGAAACCTTGGAGCATTAACCTTCCACCATGTTAAAATATCAAAGTCATCTTGCATAACTTGAGTCTTGATTAAAGTATTTATCTAAGTCTGTTTTACTCTCAAGATCATCTCTCCCATGATTATGCCTCTTGAACTTTTCAACCATCATGTACTTTCTCCCCCATCCGTGGATCATGTTGGCTTTCAACAATATTTTGTCTTATCTGGAGCAATTTCATCTCTATTCTATTAACTAACTTCAACTTATAATCATAAATATATCATAGCGTGCTAGACCTTATTGCTCGTGCCAAATTAGCCCCATCAAGCCGGGATACATATCCACTATAGCAAATTCAATATATCTAAGTTTGAACGGATCAAGTGCAAGATAAATATTCATATTCATTTTATCAACACAACCCCAATACTTATCGAACTTTAGTTTCATTTCTTTGCCATGCCTCGACTTCAACATCATTATGGGATTCCCAACTTTGAAGCACACATTGGACCTCCACAATCTCATGAAAGAATGTATTTGAAGTGACATATAAAGATCTTGAAATGCGCAAAGTTAGTTCATAAAATCTTTCTAAGAATGTAACAAGCCTTCTTGCATTCTCCCAATCACCATCACATGGAACTCCACTCCACCATGATTTGAATCAACTTCCTTCTCAATTCTATTCTAAATTGAGGATCAACCTCTTCATATCTCTCAAAAGCTTTACAAGCTGAATTTAACATCAAATATGTAGAATTCCACCTTGTAGTACATCCAAACACAACTTTTGCTTTTCAATTTTTTGCATTCTTTAAATTTTTCTTAAGTCTTGATGGTGATTGTACCTCACTTTGCTCTTACACAATGTAATGTTTACCAACCTCCTTGATTCCATCATCTTGAACAATAAGATTTATAATATGTGCAACACATCTCATTTACAAGAATTTATAATCAAGAACACTTTCCTCTCATTTAGAAAATTTCTTTTGCAAATGATTGATAATACCATTATTAGAGCTAGCATTATCAACTGTGATTGTAAATATGCATTAATACCCGATCAATCATCTTTCTACCTCGTCCAACAATCTCCTCTATGACTATATATGGGACAAAAATTAATGACTCTCTTATTTAACTTCCAATCTTCATCAATATATAGTTAGACACATGTAATTAATTAATTGAATTGATGTCCATGTGTCTCTGTGTACTTGAATCTCGTAATATTTTTTCAAAGCATTCTTCTCATCTAAGTAAAATTGAAAGTAGTCATGAGTGAGTGACCAACGGGAAGGTATTTTAAACATTGGGCAACATTGAGACATAAAATATTTGAACCCATATCCTTCAACATGTTTGAATGGTAATTCATCCATAATTACCATGACTGCTAAAGCTTTTCTAACAATTTCTTGATCAAACCTCCAAGTTTTAAGACCTCCAGTAATTTGTTCACCTTTGCTACTAGGTTGCAATACTAGTAGAGTTTGACTTTTCTCCATGTTATGAGGATTCTTCTAACATACGAAAGATGTGTATAAAGTTGTAGTAAGCTTTGTATCACTATGATATGTCTTCCCACAATAGTTACATTTACTCATCTTTTCTCCATCGAAATTTAGTAAAATGATCCCGGACATCGATCTTGGTGATCTTTCTTGTCCTCTTATCAAAAGATGACTTGCTACTTGAAGCACTTGCAACACAATGAATATTATCTTGGTTGATAGGTTTTTGATTTTGGGAAGAACCAATCATGTTAGAACTCTCTCCACAATGAGACATCTAATCAAAGTGTAAAAAAATCAACATAGAATAAGCCAAATGGAATGAGAGTGGAAAAAACTAAAAAATAGAAATAGAATCAGATATATCCAACTTAACAAAAATATTATGTACCACATAAGAGATATTTTCATTACAACTAAAACAAAATTTGACCAAGTTGATCATATGAAGTTATGAACATCTAATCCTCAAGTTTTTAATAAAGATTTTCCAAAATATCAAGTTGCTAAATTCTAAAGTAAACAAGTTGAATTCTCAAAGCACAAAAGAGATGTCGATGTGAATCACGTGATTCCTTCAACATAAAAAAAAGATAAATCCACAAAATAGAAACTCAAGTTTGAAGTCTCAAAGTCAAAACATTCATTAATCATCATTAGAAGACCAGAACAACTAATAATAATCTTATGCAAAACTACAAAGATTCCATTAAACAAAAGTACCAAACTACCCATTTATATACAAACGATCATTGAATTTTAAAGGGTGATGATCTTGAGAGTAAAACAAACTTAAGCAAAATACATTAGGCCAATGGACTACCCTAAATATACATAATACATTCCACAAATTGATTCATTTCAGCCAAATACATATAAATTATGCCTCTTGAACTTTTCAACAATCCAAAAGCATAGGGTTGTGCATTATTTTTTCCAAAAGATAATTTAAAATAATATCGAGAATCATTTTGCTGTTCGAGCTAGGATTTTAAGGCAGTAGGCGGATCTTTTTCCACAGAGTTAATGGTGCCAATTGTCAAATGCCAATGGACATTTCTATATATACATAACGCATTCCACAAATTGATTCAAGGCGAAAACAAAACACTAATAGCGGTCCAAGATAAAATAATCCATGAGAATCGAGACAACACTTTGCATTGCTCAATGGCTAATGCTATTGCTAACAGACCTGAGACCACCAATTAAATTCTTGACTTCTTGTTGAGAATAGAGACCAGCGAGACCAATAGGAGGCAGAGAGAGAGTCAAGTACAGATGAATGTGAGCAGAAGTATTGAAGTCTGAGAACAAAAAAAGTCATCGATAACTACAAGTCTACAACCAAAAGTCAGTGATGAGAATGTCGAATGTGTCTAAGAGAACTAGAGATTGGAGAAGTAGAGAACATTACATCTTCCTCTCGGGAGTGCGAAACTAGAAAGGATTCAAATGATGAAAGGAATGGGATTATGGGAATACGATTACCAATACCCTAAACTCAAGGGGAATTGCTTTTTTGCCTTTTGGGGGCTTTACAGCTTTGCGACTTTCACCTCCCTTTCATTCGCCTCCGATCAAATGAATCATCATTCATCATTCATGAGTAATAGCTACACGCGTCGTAATCGCCACTATAAAGAATGACTGAATCAATTTGGCGTGGACTCGAGTCCCGGCCGTACCGTCATCGACTCACCGAAATAATAAGTGTGGATTTTCAGTTTTTTGGATTACAAATTGTAAAATCCAATCCATAATCCAAAAATTGAATTTAGCTAAAATTAAATCCAAAATCTAAAATAAAATTAAAAAATCGATCCAAATAAAAATTTTGGTTCGATTTTAATTAGATTTTCAGTTTAAATCAAATTATGCACACCCCTAGGCATCGTGACGACTTGATATAATGTTGACACTTTGATGGCTCAATCTCTTGTCATCGACCATCGATGCAATATTTATATTTTAGTCAATTTTGATGTTATGAATACAATGACACAGTCTGTTCATCGATCAGAGATCATTTCGACTAGTTTCAATGACGTCCAGTGTATTTAAGCTTTGATTTACACAATATTGCGTCTAAATCCCATCAAAAATTTTCAATAAATTCAATCGAACTCACGGATCATGTGTGGAGGTCAACAAATATGATTCACGCATAGAGCGAGTTATATTTGTTGAAAACTAGTTGACCTTTTAGACTGACCATGGATTTTGAATCACTTAAACTTCAATTTCAATAGCTTATAGAGCTTTGATAGGATTTCTCATTAGTATGATGTCTTATTTTAGACATGCTAATGACGGGACTGATCGATTTGTCAAGATCAACTTATCGGATGGATAATAGCTCTTCCACCATCCACTTCTCTGCTTCAATGGGTTTGTTGAATATCTCTTTCTTTTATGTTATTGTGAATTTGAATTTTCTCTGACCCTAGCTTCATGCTTGATTAGGTTTGATGGAGGAATTGATTTGTTTGCTTTGAGATTTGAAATTCCTTCTATCCTAGCTTTAAGCTTGATGGACTTGATGAAGGATTAACCTGATTTGTCCATATTGACTTGTAAAGAAGTGTATGTATGCCCTAAATCCTATGCTTACTGCTTTGATGGCCTCATTGAAGGGTGTATGCAGATGACTCAGCCTTCTGGCTTATATTAGGTCTATAATGTTGAGTTATCAGTCTAGTAATGAGTGCTTTAACAAACTGAATAACCACATAATTCCTTTAGTTTGGGCTTCGACTTTGTATGAACTATGGAATTGCATCCTCTATCTTATGCTTTCTGCTTTGGTAGACTTGATGAGAAAATTAGCTTTGATTTGTGCTTTGTGCTTGATCAAATTACTTGAAAAGAGATTGAAATCTATGTAGAAATATAGAGATTGATTTGAGACGCCTCTTGAGATTTATTTCCTCATATTATCTTGGTCCATTGATCAAGGATCTCTTGGATTCTAGCTACTTGTAATTACTAGGCTGGCTTGAGATTGAATAGCTATCATCATTGACCGACGACGGGGAATTTTTTATACAGCCTTTTTGTGGCTTGTTGAGTGAGGAGAGCATCAACTCTCGACCATTTATGGGCTTGTTAGTCCTTTAGAACCTACTGAGTCTTGACTTAAGGCTGATGGATTGGTGATTTGGTCATTAGACAAATGATCGAGGGCTCTTTCATTGCGACCTTTTCTTGCGGCTTGTTGAGTGATGAGAGCATCAGCAACTCATCCATTTGTGGGCTTGTTGAGTCCGACCTTTAGAACCCATTCGTGTCCTAAACTTGAATATGTAGAAATTGATGCTTTTTTAACTTAGTTGATTAAAGCTTCCAAAATTTGGAGTTCTTCTAATTTGATCTTCAAAATTTGACAAATCTGGGAGACAAACTTTTCATATTTAGGCTATCTTTTCATGTGTAAAAAATATATTTTTTTATTTATGCAAGGGCTTACAACTTTAACAATAATAGTTATAGATATATTCAAAGATTTTGGCATAAAGCTCGATGTCAACCTAAATATATATAAGAAAACTTGTTTCACAAGAGAGGATTGAACAACCTTGATCATAAAAAAATGGCTTATGTTTAACAAGGGGATTACAGATTAGTTCAAAAATATATTACGAGGTTTGATCTCATTTGCAAAATAGACATATATTTTTCAATCTTAATATGTATCTATCTAAGGATCTCCTTAAAGCACAATGTCAACTTAGATAAATATAAAATAATGCCCTTATCTAATAGGGAGCTTTTCTAGTAATTGTTGAGAGAATTTGGAATGTCTTTGGTCCTCGCTTTTATACTTTTGGACTTATTGAAGACCTCTTGAGAGTTTGAAATTTATATTTTTCTCCTATCCTGGCTTTGTGCCTTGGTGGACTTAATAGAGTTGATGGTTTGTTGTTGAGATGAGAACATCTTTGATGTCTTTGCTAGACTTGTTGAAGATTCAATCTAAAAATTTGAAATTTATATTTTCCTCATATCCTAGCTTCGTGCCTTAGTGGACTTGTTGGAGTTGATGACTTGTTATTGAGATGAGAACATCTTCGGTCCTATACTTTATGTTAGACTTAATGAAAACTTCATCTCGGGGATTTGTATTTTATATTTCATTCTATCCTAGCTTTGTGCCTTGACAGATTTGATGGAGGAATGTCTTGAATTGTATAGAAGACTTGTTAGGTGATACAAAATTACCTTTTTTGCTTTCTTTGTGGCTTATAGAAGGATGTCTGCCAATGACTTAGCCCTCAGAGATTGTGTTGGGTCAATAGCAAAGAGTCATTAGTCCTATGCTTTGCACGTAATTGACATGTTGATGACATAACTCTCTCAGTCCAGCCATTGGATTTGTATGAACATTGGGATGACTTCTTCGATCCTTTGCTTTCTAGTTGGTTGGACATACTGAAGAAGAGTTTCCTTCACTCTTTGCTTTTTTTCTTTAATAGATTTATTAAAAGAGTTGACATTTATTATTTAAGATTGATACCAAACTCGGCTTAGTGCCCTCTCGAGTGAGGATCTTTTTGTTTAATTTTGAAAGATGAACTTATGACCATTATAGATGATCTTCCAGTCAAGGCCACTCGAACTCATCAAGTTGGAGGGATTTAGAGATTTAGATGCTCTTATCTTTGAACTAACAAAGTAGGAGGATCTCTTATTGTATCCTTTTGGCATGTTGAGTGCATGTCAATGACTCATCTTTTATATTGAGTCGACCATATGCACTTGAGTCTTAAGCTTGAGAAATTGATGTTGGATTTTAATGGGCTAAGATGGGGATCTCTTGCGCCTTTGTGGCATGTTGAGTAGCATTGTCACTTCGACCATATTTGGGCTTGTTGAGTCCACCTTATGCACTAACTCAAGCCCTAGATTTGATGTATGGATGGAAGATGTGTCCCCAACTTGATTTGTTGTAATTTGCGCACTTGAAAATTTCTTTCTTGGTCGATAAGACTTTGAAACTGTGAATTTGAATATGGGAATCTCTTAGGCGTGATGCCCAAATATGAAAAGGCCCCTTATAGGAGAGCCTAACATTTTGTTATAAAATTTTTTAAAAATGCCCCCTATTTAATAGGGGGATCTTTGCAATGTTTCACAAGTATGATGACATCAAAATTAATTTCTTTTTTACACTTATAGTGATCATATGAGACTCACATTGAACATTATAACCATTCATTTAGGATTTTGGCCTTAAACGATGTCAACCTAAAATATATAAAATGCCCTTATTTAATAAGGGGATCTTTGCAATGTTTCACAAGTATGATGACATCAAAATTATTTTTCATTTTCACATTTTTAATGATCATATGAGACTCACATTGATCATCATAACCATTCATTTTGAGATTTCGGCCTTAAGCATGATGTCGATCTAAAAATATATAAAATATCACCTGTCTAACAGGGGGATTTTTGTTTTATCTTGAAAATGCATTCTTGTGTTGCAAGAGAATTTCCAACTAAAATTTATGAAAGTTTTAAATATGATATTCATTTGATTACACTTTCATGTATAATACTTCTTTAGATATCGACTGTTGATTGACAATATTGGTCTTCACCTTTAAAATCAATGAGCTGGTAGGCGACAAGATCTCCTAGATGACTCTCCAAGGTGTCGACCATTAGAAATTTTATCACATATGACCTTTTTTTGTAGGTATCCATTCTTGAAGAGTTTTATTTGTGGTGGATCTCTGTGAGTACGGTCTAGATATCATGTCTCTATCTTTCTTTAAGAAAGTTTCACTTCAAGGCTTTGACCTCTAAATTAACTTACCTTTTTGCCAAGAACTTTCAACGGCTGATTCTTGGACCTATGGTACAAGTGTCATGTCTTGATGCTCACCGTGCGGGACTTGAATTGGTTTACATCTTGCCAGGGTTGTATGAGGATGTCTCCTTGGAGGAGCAACTATAGTCTCCCTAATGATAGGACTTTAACATTTCTTTTTCATCAGTCCTTTCTCTTTAGAAACTTTGAGGACCCGATGCACTCTTGCATATAGAGTTTTGAGTTTCCTCACTAGAGAAGCTAGAACCTGACATTATCGGGTCTAGAAGGACTGCTTGATTTGACCAGTAGAGCTATTTGCTCTACCCATCTTATGATGTCAAACCTATTATGGGTTGGAGTTTGTTCTAATTATAGTGATGTTGTGCAATTGGTGATTGAAGCAGTAGTTACTGAGTTCACAACTAAGTATTCTTTCTCCTCACTTTTGTGTTGATTCTCCTTCATGAATATTAAGTCAACATCATCGAATTCATTTTGTTGATAATGTTTAGTAAGAAGTTTGTCTATATGTCTCATCATATGGATGACTTCTTCATATAATCTTTGATTCCCAATTAAGGAATTGTGGTGAAAATCAACTTTTCTCAAAGGGTAAAAATGATTGGTGATGAGATCTTCCTGAGGATTCTCCAAAGTGTCAACCGCCATGAGCTTTATCAACAAAGTTTGTCCTTTTTCATATCCACTTTCTTATGAAATTTATAACAGGTAGATCTATGGGTATGCACACCAAATGTTTCACTTTCCTTTCTCAAGAATAATTTTTTTTCATGAGGCTTCAACCTATATCCCTTTATCCCTTGGGACCTTTTGACGATTCTGGACAAGTGGTCCAAGTGTCACTTGATGTTCACTTGTATGAGACATGAATACTTAGTTTGGTGATTAGTCACTCTATAAAGATTACGACCTTCTTGATTGAGTTTTAGTGATTCTCAACTAACATTGGCCTTTGGAATTTTCCCTTCATTAAGCATTTCTCTTTTGCAACTTTGACAAATTTTTGTGCTTTATAGATAGAGCCTTTAGTTATAGTTAACTAGTGGTTTAGGTCATAGTTATCAAGCTCACAGCTCAGTATTTCTTCTCCTCATCTCTTTCACGATAATCACTCTTCATGAACATCAAGTTAGCATGATTGAATTTATCTTATTGGTAATGCTGAGTGGGAAGTTCATTTATATGTTTGATGGCTTCTCCACTAAATATTTGATCAAAGCCTCTATTGAATCTCCAATTCAGTATGCGAAGTGAACATATCCCCAATCATGACTGCGGTCAAAATTGACTTCTTTTTTTAGGAGGTAAAATTGATTAGTGATGGCATATCCTAGAGGACTCTCCAAGATGTCAACTATTATGAGCTTCATTAAAGGATTATATTTTCTATATCCACTTTTTATGAAATTTATCATCAGCAAATCTCTAGAAGTATACACCAGAAGTCACGCCTTTTCTTTCCTCTAGAATAATTTGTTCACAAGGCTTTAGCCTTCAAATCTATTTACCCTTCCACTTGAACCTTTGACATAATGGATTCTTGGACTTAGTCCAAGTGTCACACTTCGATGCTCACCGTGCGGGACATGCTTAGCTTGGTGAGAATTGACAATGGGAGATGATAGTTCTCTAAGTGGAGCTTTAATATTATGAGTCGTCACTGGCCTTTGATTTGATTTTTATATCCTTTACCACTTTAAGAACTTTAGGTACTTTAGGAAACATAATTTTGAGTTCTCTCCTTTGTGATGCTGGAGCATGACAATGCTAAGCCCAAAAATATTGCTTCGCTTCACTAGTAGAGATATTCCTTTTACCCATATAAAAATAAATAAATTTATTATGGGTAGGAGTACTCGCTTCTAGCGATAATATTGGTTATTTTTTAATGGTTGCTGAGAGAAAATCTATTGAGCCTTTAACTCATCACTTCGTTTTCTTCTTATTTGCTTTCTAGTTAATTTTCTCCATGATGAGGAAGCTTCAACATCCCATCTCGTTGGTCTGAAAAATTTAACTGGCAAAGTGTTTGCATATTAAGGCATCAGGGATACCAGTTGTCTAGAGATAATTCTTTTCATTGTTGTAGCTTGAGGAAAGCATAATCTTTCAAATATCGATGTCCTTCTTTGAAAGACTCCCTTGGTAGAAGTTGGTTGCTACACAAACTAACACACACTATGTGTAGGAGCTTCAGCAAAATGAGACCTTCTAGAATGGCCTCGAATAGTTACAGCACAAGAAGGTGTTTTAGCATTTGTAATTTTGATGACTGGAAAATCTATGCTATTAAATCAGATGATAGCACTCCTCTATATTGCTAATTATATTGGCTAAACGAATATTTGCACCATACCCAAGTGGATAATAGGATGAGTGATCTGCAGATCAACTTGTTACAAATGAAAGATGAGATTAAGTCAACAATCAACATTTTACATAATTATAAAATGTGAAAGGATTAAAGAATAAAATAATAGTATGATAAAAGTAGGCTATATATAATTATTCATCAAACTAGAGATTTTTTATTAATAATTTGAGTTTCATACTCATTTTGATATTTTTTTTTAAGTTTCAAAATATTTTACTGTTACTATAACTTATATATGACTAGCCAAAGATGGAAAGATAAACTATCCCCGGTGGAGTCGCCAAAAATCTATGGGCTCCAAAAATTCACCACCGATCTCTCGATTAAAAGAGTATGATTTAATGTCGATCCAATTTCAGAAGGCAGATGAATAATAGAAAAGACACTACCCAGAGATTTCACTCTCATTTTGTGAGGACTTTAGATCTGGTTCCAGGATTCCTATAGCAAAGCACCTATTAATTACCCCTCCCAATCGAGAGAACTTTTAATTAAGGCTAGTCGTTAGATCGCTAAATTCGCAGCTTATAGTAGTATCATGTGGAGGTTTAAAATTTAGATTTATGAAATTCATCATTATTTATTTAGGGCGGATGGTTGTGGGAATGATAATGCGCCCGATCAAGATCCCATGGTTCCATCATCCCGGGCTGTTGTGGTTGCTAGTCTACTTAGTCAGAGGAGGTAGTCGAACCCCAAGGATCCTTGTCGGACCATGGGTTGAATCATCCAAGGGAACTTTGTAGACTTGGGGTGGAGTTTATCTAAGGGGACAAATACAACTCAACCTTAGCTAACATATGGCTTTTTGCCCAATCAAAATACTTTATATAGATAACAAGTCAAAGAGCAAAGCCGTTGGGGAACATATGACCATGATAATTTAGTGTGGTGTCATTTTGCAACAAGCCAGGTCGAGGGCTCGTGGTAACCGCCATTTATGTGCCATTTGTGGAAAAATCATGAGATAGAGGACAGACTATGTACAAACTTAAGATTATTTGAAAAATTATGTATTTGATTTGACATTGACTTTGTGAGCAAATTTTTTTTTAAATTTCACCCTTGATAAATAGTTAAATACATGGGTGGAAGGATTTTAAAATTTAAATTAATTTATTTATTTTAATTTTTTTATTTTGATTATATGAATTTGAATATATAATGATTTATATATATATATATATATATATATATATATATATATATATATATATATATATATATATATATATTAATATAAAATAGATTTATATTTTAAGGATTTTGGAATATTAATATAAATATCTTTGATATTTTGATATAATGATTAGGTTGATATCTTGATCAACCACTCATTAATAATTTGATTATAAAATTTCTCATTTAGCTCTTTGATGTCGTATGCAAATGTGTAAATCAAATTCTCTTCTTAGTGATTGAGAATTGATTTAAAATCAATTATGTCAACTCCTATTTTGCAAGGAGGATTGTATTGATTTAGTGGGACTTACGACTTCACTATATAGATAAAGCAGCTAATTGAATTTATTTTCAATTTCATTGAATTTTGTGTAATTTATAAAATTTACACATTTTATAAGGCAATTAAAGATGCCTAAGACTCGTGGAGCAGTAAATCACTTGAAGATGCTTGCACACTTCTTAAAGCATTACATTTGAATTTATATCATCTCATAATATGCACCTATAAATTATCTTATCACCTGCATGAATCTTAAGGCGTTGACTTCAAATATAGGCTTGCCTAATAATATGTGTCATATGCATTTTAAATGATTAGCACACATTTCAATACATTAGTTCCAAATGTAAATTTTCTTTGAAATATGTGCTTAATTAACTTGTGATCCTTAATTTCTTATATGCATAATAATGCATAAAACAAAATATTGAACTACCTGAGATGTGTGAACCATAACATAAAATTGAATGGGGATACGCTTGCTTTGAGTGCGTATCACATTCTTAAATCATTGGCATACATTTTAATATTATAGCTTCAATGCCAAATCTTATTGAGATTTATCCAAATTTAATTAGCTTGCCTATACTTCCACATAATATGAGATTGTCATTATATGCATGTTAGACTCCCTCTAATAATTAATTCACATGTATTTCAATATAACATGTCTTAGTTTGAAGGCGGAGCTACCTTGAAGTATGTGTGTCTTGATGTGTACGAATTTTTTTATTTTAAAATTATTTTCACATCTTTTAACATAAATATTTGAAAAATATATTATATTGGGAAGTACACATGACATGCTTAATCAAACATTTCATGAGGGATTCTCATCATTTCTTGTCTTTTATGCTTGTATAGTAATATGAGGCCCATAAAAGAATCCTTTTTTTTTATAAATAGTGAGGAATGGGAGCACATTTTCACCATCCTTCAACTCGCATTCAACTCTTACATAAAGCTTTGTTTGAGGATTTGAGTTGGGTTCCCTTTTTATTTGTGTTCGTAATCTCAAGAAAGCTTCTCAAGTCCTATAAGTCCTTTTAATTTTGCATTTTAATTTTATCTTATAATTTTTTATCCCTTATTTAACTTGATATAATAGGCTTATTCACTTAGTGAAATTTAAGTCCCCTATTTGTGT
This sequence comes from Cymbidium sinense, assembly GCA_021442155.1. NCBI lineage: Eukaryota > Viridiplantae > Streptophyta > Magnoliopsida > Asparagales > Orchidaceae > Cymbidium > Cymbidium sinense. Next base: position 64,372 of record JAKCPB010001360.1, read on the forward strand.
ATGTTTTGGCATTACCCGTCAAGATTCGTCACCTCCTATGGGAGTGGCACGAACACTGGACGCCTATCACACCAAGAAAAGTGTATATGGGTGGTGCCAGCACCATGACCAAGAGTGTCATCCTACCGCGCCAAGAAAAGCTCGTATAGGATCTTTGACCTGCATAAAATAGCACATTTCCTCACCATGCCAAGCGAGGCGTGTGCGGGTATTTAAATTTCACAATATTATAATTTATCACAACATATTATATTTTTACAAGAACGAGAGATAAAATCGGTGTTGAAAACTACAAACAAGTATATAATATATACATATAATAAAATATAATATTTTCTTTCTGTTTAAGATTTTTTAAGATTTTTTTTTGTTTCTCTTTTCTTTGTTTTCTTTTTTGTCGAATCGGAGAGAGAACTAGGTAACTCACGGCAAGAGAGAGATTTAGAGAGAGATTTTCTTCTTTATTTGTGCTTTCCTACAACTCATGGCAAGAAGAGAGAGAGAGAGAGAGAGAGAGAGAGAGCAGGAGAAAGAGAAAGAGAGGTGGTGAGATTTGCTGTAGGAAAAACATGAGTAAAAAAACTTACTTTTTGTTTCTCTGTGGATCCAAGATGGAGAGAGAGAGAAAGAGAGAGAGAGAGAGAGAGAGAGAGAGAGAAACAAGTGGTGAGTGGTGAGGTTTGCTGTTTTGAGGTGTCGCCAACTCACGAGAAATGAAGAAGAGAACATACCGAGCTCGCATGACATGATTGGACTCATGAGGATGAAAGGATTTGGAGATTCTTGTGGAGATGTATGGCTTGAAGTGTTGGGAGTTTTGGTCACAATGACATGGAGAGAGTATGGTGAAAAAAAAGGAAATGCGAGTATGGAGCAGTTGTTGGATCTCGGCTAAGCTACTAGGATGAAGCAGAAGTCGCTTGTGCATTGGAGAGCTGAGATCTAGCCAAACATAATGGTAGAACAAGATTCCTTCAAAGATACAGGAAAAAAGGGGCTATGGAGTACAAACAAAAGGAAGGGAGAAAATGCTTGTCCGCATGCGGATCTTTTCGAGGGATGGACGAATGAGAGCCAAGATCGTTCGTCTAGAAGAAGATCAGAATGGGAGGGTTTCGGCTAAGAGGTAGTGATGGACAAAGGGGTAGATTCATTTGAATGAGAGAAAGAGAAAGTCGAAGGAGAGAAAGCTTGTGAGCCAAAGGAGAAATGAGAGGATGTCGAGCCAGAGGGAAGGAAGGGGATGTTTTTTTTTTTTGGAGGTTGTCATCGCTCAAGTAGGAGAAAATATTACGTCCGGAGTCTGCACGTAGCTTTATGTGTGTGACTCAATCCATGGTCGACGGTCCAGATTTTTTTTTCCCATTTTAGGCTTAATAGCAAGAACCTGACGACGATCGCAGAAAGGGATGGCTTATTCGCATTTACGGTTCCCTTGGCCCGACCCGGCCCGTAAGCATCGTTGGAATGCACGGGAGGAATTTAAAGAAATATATAGACAGATTTAGGGTTTAGGGTATTTTTTTTAGGCAAACTGAGCTCAGAAGAGAAATAGAAAATCTCATTTCCTTTTTACAAAAGAACCATGAAGATGGAGATGAGAAATATTGAGGAATTTAGGAGATTAAATAAAAAAATTCATCGATAATATTTTATAATTTTTATATTTATTAGTGATATTCCCCGTCTAAGAATAATATATTCATTACATTCCATTAAAAGCAATTTGGATGTTGTTTGGTTGAATTTTTTTTAGTGTTATTTTGTATATGTACTCTCTATACCTCTCACACCAGAATTTTTAGTTATTTTTTTGCTTTCTTGAGATTATGTATTCCAATGGAAGCAATTTGGTCGCTTGATGATCAATTTTTCTCATACCTCTCTTGAGAGCATTTAGGACTTCTTTTTTCAGTTTATTTTGGCTATTTCTTGAGATTATGTTTAGGGCATTGCAATAGAAGCAATTTGATGGCTGCTTGGATGATTTATTGGTATTTTTTTGTATATGTACTCTCTGCACTTCCTCTGAGGGTACAGCATTTAAGGCCTTTTTTTATTTTGCCTAGTTCTTAAGATTATATTCATTACGTCAATAGAAGCAATTTTTCGCTTGGATGATTCTGGTGGTTTTGTATCTGTACTCTATACCTCTGGAGTACTGCACCATTTAGGACTTCTTTTCTAATTTATTTTGCCTGTTTGAGATTATGCTCATTACATTCAAATGTAACCAATTTGGAGGTCGTTTGGATGGGGGAGTTTTTTAGCATCATACTCAGACTTGAGAGTACATCATTTGGCCTACTTTTTAGTTTATCTTACCTTCTTCTTGAGATTATATTTAGGGCATTCCAATGGAAGCAATCTGGAGGTCGCTTTGGATGGTTTCGGGAGTTTTTTGCATCTCTCGTACCTTCTTGAGTCTGATCATTTAGGGCTGACTTTTTCCAGTTTATTTTACCTGGTTCTTGAGATTATCTTCATTACTTTCCAATGGAAGCATTTGGAGGTTGTTTGGATGGTTTTTGGAGGGATTTTTTTGCATCTGTACTCTCTATACCTCTCTTGAGGGTACATATCATTTATGACCTACTTTTTTCACTTTCTTTTGGCCTAATTATCGAGATTATATTTAGGGCATTCCAATGGAAGTAATTTGGATGGTTTCTGGGGGATTTTTTTTGTGCATTTCCTGCACTTACCTCTGAGGTACATATCATTTATTTTTCCAATTTATTTTGGCTTTTCTTGAGTAAATATGTTCATTACATTACATCATATGCAGTTTGGAGACGTTATTTTTTATAAGTTTGCATCGTAATTTCACCTGGGCGAGATTGTTTACTTTGATTTATGTTGTTTAGGCATTCCAATGGAAGCAATTTGATGGTTGCTTGGATAATTTCAGGTATCTTTTTGCATTGAACTCTCGTACCTCTCTAGGGCAGTGAGCATGGACTTCTTTTTCCAGTTTAGAGTACAGAGGATGTATTAAATAAAAAAATATGTTGTATGTACATAAATCTCCTTTATATTTATTCCCCGTGGTTGGGGGATCGGAAACCCATTGTTTGACGCTTAACTTCCAAGCACTGAATACATATATATATATATATATATATATATATATATATATATATATATATATATATATATATATATATATATATATATATATATATATATATATATATATATATATATATATATATATATATATATATATATATATATATATTTATATATATATGCAATATATCTTGTCGTGGATATTAAAATATTTATTTGACCCATTTGGCATCCATGCACAGAGCTTGTAATGCTTAGTTGCAATTTGTCGCCACTTACGCATATGATATTATCTACCATTTTTTTTTGGATTGTTTGGTTCCGCAAGCTAAGCAGTCCAATATCGCTGACGAGGAAACCAACAAATTAGCCTCCAATTTAATTAAAATTTAAGGTAATGAACATATTTCCTCCAAACATGCCAAAGAAAGTGGAAAAAATGAGCAAAATGCTCTATACTTATAGAGAGTACAGATGCAAAACTTTCAAAACTAACTAAACAGCCTACAAATTGCTTTAAAAGTAATGTAATGAACATATCCTCTCCAACCAGACCAAACAAAGTGGAGAAATATGGGAAAGTCATATGTACTCTCATGAGAGTACAGAGAGTACAGATGCAAAACTCACCTAAAAACCATCCAATCAGCCCCCAAATTATTTCAAATAGACTGTAATGCACATATTTCCTCCAAACAGTCAAAAGAAATTGGAAAAAAAAAGAGAAAAATGCTTTGTACTCTCATGAGGGAAAAGAGAGTACAAAGAGTACAAAGAGTGCAGAGAGTACAGATGCAAAGCTCCCCCAAAAACCATCCAAATAGCCACCAAATTGTTCCTAATGGACTGCAATGAACATATTTTCTCCAAACAGTCCAAAAGAAAGTGGAAAAAATTAGGCAAAATCATCTGTACTCTCAACAAAATAAGAGAGTACAGAGAGTACATATGCAAATCACCGATAAAAACCAACCAATCACCCTCCAAAGTGCTCCTAATATAATATAATGAACATATTTTCATCAAATAGACCCAAGAAATTGAAAAAAAGAGCAAAATGCTCTGTACTCTCATGAGAGTACAGAGAGTATAGATGCAAAAATCTCTTAAAAACCATCCAAACAGCCTCCATTTACTTCCAATGGAATGTCATAAACATAATCTCAATGACCAGGCCAAAGAAACTGAAAAAATGGCCAAAATCATATGTACTATCATGAGAGTACAGAGAGTATAGATGCAAACCTCTCCTAAAAATCAAACAATCAGCCTCCAAATTGGTCCTAATGGATTGAAATGAACATATATCCTCCGAACAGGCCAAAGAGACTGGATAAAAATGCCCAAAATCATCTGTACTCTCATAAGAGTATAGAGAGTATAGAGAGTACAATGGAAATCTCCCAAAAAAATTAAACAAAGCTAGAAAATTGCTTATAAAGGAATGTAATGACCATATTCTCTCCATACAGGTAAAATAAACTAGAAAGATATGAGAAAATGTTCTGTACTCTCATGAGAGTACAGAGAATACAGATGTAAAAATTCCCCAAAGATCATCCAAACAGCCTCCAAATTACTTCCAATAGAATGTAATGAATATAATCTCAACAACCAGGCCAAAGAAATTAGAAAAAATGGCCAAAATCATATGTACTCTCATGAGTGAGAGTACAGATGCAAAACTCTCCTAAAAACCAAGCAACCAGCCTCCAAATTATTCTAAATGGATTGTAATGAACATATTTTCTCTAAATAGGCCAAAGAAAGTTGAAAACATTAGCAAAATGCTCTGTACTCTCATGAGAGTACAGAGAGTACAGATATAAAAATCTTCAAAAATCATCCAAACAGCCTCCAAATTACTTCCAATGGAATGTAATGAACATAATCTCAACAACCAGGCCAAAAAAAATTGAAAAAAATGGCTAAAATCATATGTACTTTCATGAGAGTACATAGAGTACAGATGAAAAACTCTCTTAAGAACCAAGAAATCAGCCTCTAAATTATTTCTAATGGATTGCAATGAACATATATCCTCCAGACAGGCTAAAGAAACAGGAGAAAAATGTCCAAAATTATCTGTACTCTCACGAGAGTACAGAGAGTACAGATGTAAAATAACACTATTAAACTAACCAAGCAGCCTCCAAATTGTTCCTAATGGATTATAATAAATATATTTCCTCCAAAAAGGACAAAGAAATTAGAAAATAATGAGCTAAATCCTCAGTAATCTCATGAGAGTATAGAGAGTATAGAGAGTACAGAGTAGATAAAAATCTCCCATAAATTAAACAAATAAAATTACTTCTAAAGGAATGTAATGACCATATTCTCCATACAGCAAAATAAACTAAAGATATGAGAAAATGTTTTTGTACTCATGAGAGTTAGAGTATAGATGCAAAAAATCCCCAAAACTATCCAAATAGCCACCAAATTACTTCTAATAATGTAATGAACATAATCTCAACAAGGGCCAAAGAAATAAAAAAAAAATTATCTATACTCATGAGAGTACAGAGAGTAAAAGTAAAAATAACACTAAAAACTAACCAAACAACAAATTATTCTAATGGATTGTAATAAACATATTTCCTCCAAACAGCCAAATAAAGTGAAAAATATTAGTAAAAATATGTACTCTCATGAGAGTATAAAGAGTAGAGAATACGATAAAAAATCTCTCATAAAATTAATCCAAAGCCAAAAATTGCTTCTAATGGAATGTAATGATATTTCTCCATACAGGCAAAATAAGAAAAGATATGAGAAAATATTCTATACTCACATGAGAGTATAGAGAGTATAGATACAAAAATCTCTTAAAAACCACCCAAATATCCTCCAAATTATTTCTAATGGAATGCAATGAACATAATCTCAACAATTAGGTCAAAGAAACTAGAAAAATTGGCCAAAATTATTTGTACTCTCAAGAGAGTACAGAGAGTACATAAAGTATAGAGAGTACAGATGCAAAACACCCCTGAAAACCACCAATTAGCCTCCAAATTATTCCTAATGGAATCTCAACATATTCCATCCAAACAGCCAAAAAACTAGAAAAATGAGCTAAATTCATCTCATGAGTATGAGAGTGAGAAAAAGTATAGTACATGCAAAACTCTCCTAAAAACCAAACAATCAGCCTCCAAATTGCTCCTGATAGATTATAATGAACATATTTCCTCCAAACAGGCTAAAGAAAGTGAAAAACTATTACCGAATGCTCTGTAATCTCATGAGTATAGAGTACAGAGTACATAGACAGAGTCATACAAATAACACTAAAAACTAACCAAATAGCCTCCAAATTATTCCTAATGAATTTGTAATGAACATATTTTCTCCAAACAGGCTAAAAAAAGTGGAAAAATAGTAGCAAAATATTATGTACTGTCATGAGAGTACATAGAGTACAAAAAGTACATATGAAAATCTCTCATAAAAATTAACCAAATAGCCAGAAAATTACTTCTAATTGAATGTAATGACCATATTCTTTCCATAGAGGCAAAATAAACTGGAAAAATATGAGAAAATATTTTGTACTCTCATGAGAGTACAAAGAGTACAGATGCAAAATCTCCCAAAATCATCCAAATAGCCTCCAAATTGCTTCCAATGGAATGTAATGAACATAATCTCAACAATCAGGCCAAAGAAACTAGAAAAAATGGCCAAAATCATATGTACTCATGAGTGGATGTAAAACTATCCCAAAACCAAACAATCAGCCTTCAAATTACTTCTAATATAATATAATGAACATATTCTCTCCAGACTAGCCAGGAAATCATGATAAATAATATGAAATTGGTCTGTACTCTCATGAGATTACATAGAGTACCCATGAAAAGCAGTTCTTAAAATAAGTAAGGTCCTCTTGCAGAGAACTCCAAACAGTGTAGGAAATATACATTAAATAAAAGAATTTCAAGGAATATCACTAACAAACTGTAAAAAATTATACATATAACGGGTTGAGAAAATTACGATGAATTTTATTTAATACATCCTCAGTTAAATTAGTTGTTATTTTCTCAAGGTCATAACTTTCAAATTCGTTCTCCATCTTCATGGTTCTTTTGTAAAAAGAAAATGAGATTTTCTATTTTTTTCTCTTAGTTCGGTTTGCAAGAAAAAAAATACACCCTACACCCTAAATATATATATATATATATATATATATATATATATATATATATATATATTTCTATTAAATTTCTCCCGCGCATTCCAACGACACTTCTTCTCCCCCTGTTTGAACGACGGTAGGGCCGTAAGCATAAACGGGGTCGTGAATGCGTCGTCCATTTACTGCCATCCGTCTGAGTCGTTAAGCACTAAACGGAAATTAAAATGTCGACACATGAACGATTGGAGTCCGACGATAATAGCGGCGGACTGACTATTTCCCAAACAAAGAGAAGTCGCGAGCGGAGAGGTTTCTGTTGAGGGAGATGCGGCGGCGGTTGCTTGCGCTTGTTGAGGGAAATCAAACCGAGAGGCGAAGAGAGGAATGAAACCGACAGGAACATGTATGTAGAACCGGGAATGTGAGTTCTAGATAGGAAAGAAGACTTTCGGTTTTTACAATTGGGAGTGTGAGAAGCCGGGTGGGTTTGCCCTTTTTTTTCTTCTTCATTTTTTAAATTTTTTAAATTTTTTTTATTATATGCTAATGATAATATATATATATATATATATATATATATATATATTTACTAATACTATCTTTTCTTCTTTATTTTATTTTATTCCAAAAAAATGGAATACCAAAGAAGGTCAACATATGCGAACTTATTTGTAAACTCACACACATAAGACATTTACAAAGGCTTGAATTCAAAAACTCTTGATTGACACTTAAGCTCTCAACCAGTAGGTTAAGATAGCTCCCACTTTAAATAATCCATTCAATAAGCCACCTCTAAACTTGATAAATGAAATGATCCTTAACTATTACTTATTCTTGAACAAATTGAATTGGACATGTTTAATTGAACTAAAAACTACTCACCAAGTTAATTATATTCTATGGAATATGATAACAAAAAGTTCATTTATTTAATTTTCTAATAAAAATTTATTATAATTATATCAATTTATCAAAATGCATGATATTATGATGCCTATTTATATATATATTTTTATATGTTTAAATTATAAGATATTATGCTAAACTCTTTATTAAAGTGTATCACTCTTATGTCGATAGCACATTGAATGAACTAATGTAAATTATTTTATTTTGATCGAATTAATTTGATGAGGCAAATGATAGCACAATACATACATACATACATATATATATATATATATATATATATATATATATATATATATATATATATATATATATATATATATATATATATATATATACCACATTTTTTTATATTTATATAACTAAAATATAAACTTTAATATTAATATATATAATACTAAATATTTAACATCATATCAAAATTATCACTATAATTACTTTTTTTTTTGAAGAAGAATGCATCTTTTTTATATCTAGAGGATGTATCAGAAATATAAATATAAAAATTTAGACTGTACATATACAAATTCATAAAAAAATATGTTGTATGTATATAAATCTCCTTTATATTTATTCCCCGTGGTTGGGGGATCGGAAACCCATTGTATTTGACGCTTAACCTCCAAATACATATATATATATATATATATATATATGCAATATATCTTGTCGTCGGATATTAAAATATTTATTTGATCCATTTGGCAGCCATGCGCAAGAGCTTGCAATGCTTAGTTGCAGTTTGTCAGTTACTTACTGCATAGTGATATTATCTACCATTTTTTTTGGATTGTTTGGTTCCTGCAAGCTAAGCAGTCCAATATCGCTGAGTATTTAGCTGACTTCTACTCGGATTTCGACTTGGTTGCATTACTTTACTCCCTTCTCTTAAGAGGCAGCTATATGAAATGGGGAATGATATGGTTTTTATACAAGACGTGGTATGAGACAGATGTAGGAAGGTTTTTTAGCCAATAAGACCTCATATTAGATGTTTAAGTTTACTCAACAATATCATGCTGTTATAATATTAAAAAAAAAACTGAAGATAATATTATCATATTAGATTATATGTATTTTGAGAAACATTTTATGTTTGTACCGCATTTTGATAAATAAGAAAATTCTACTCATTTTAAAATTATCTTCTCATTTTATGATTGGGATTATTTTTAAAATAGGTTTAGTGTTAATCTTAATATTAGGCACAAAAAAAAAAATTTTATTTAGCAAAATAGGGAGAGAGAGAGAGAGAGAGAGAGAGAGAGAGAGGATTTATTAATTTTTAATTAATATAATTATTTTTTATTTTAAAATATATAATTTTAAAAATATTTTTTATAAAATATTTAATAACTAAATATTTATATATATTTTAGTTATTAATTAATCATTATATATATAATTAAAATAAAAAAATTTTTAAAAAAAAAAATAAAAGAAAATAAATTATATAAATATTTTATAAATATATAAATAAAGTAATTATATTATATATATATATATATATATTTATATATATATATATATATATTATTATTTATTAATTTATATATTTAAAAATTATATAAATATTTTAAGTTATATAAATTATTTAAAAATATTTAAAAATATATAAAATAAATAATTAGTTTTATATATATATTATATATATATATATTATTATACATAATACATATTATATATATATATTATTATTTATTTATTTTAAAAAATATTTTTATTTTAAAAATATTTAATTAGTTAAAATAAATTTAAATTATATACTTAGATATTTATATATTTATAAAAATATTTAGTTATTTATATATTTATTTATTTATTATATAATGACAATAAATTATATAAATATTTTATAAATTTTATAAATAAAGTAATTATATATATATTATAAATTTATTTAGTTATTTATATATTTAAATTATATAAATATTTTAAGTTATATAAATAATTTAAAATATTTAAAATATTTAAAACATATAATTTAAAAATAATTTTATAAAATATTTTAATTATATATATATATATATATATATATATTATATATATATATATATATATATATATATATATATATATATATATATATATATATTATATTTTATATAATATAATAATTAATAACAAAAATATAAAAAAAAAAAATATAAAATATAAAACAAATAAATAAATAAATAATTTTTTTAATAAATAAATAAAGAAAAATAAATATATATATAAAAAAATAAATAAATATATATATATATATAAATAACTAAATATTTTATAAATATATTAAATAACTTAAAAATATTTATATAATTTAAATATATAAATAACTAAATAAATATAAATATAATTACTTTATTTAAAAATTTATAAAATATTTATATAATTTATTTATTTATTTATTATTTATTTATTAAAAAATTATTTATTTATATATTTTAAATATTTTTAAATTATATATTAACAAAATTAATAAAATTATGTATTTTAAATAATTATATTAATTAATAAAAATTATAAATAAATTTCTAAATTTATATATATAATTAAAAATATTTATAAATTATATATTTAATTATATATATATATAAATAAATTAATTAATAACTGAATATATAAATATTTAGTTATTAAATATTTTATAAAAATATTTTTAAATTATATATTTTAAATATTTTAAATAATTATATTAATTAAACAAATTAATCTCTCTTTACTGAAATCAAAAAAAACAAAACAAATAAAAATGCGCCATCTCTCTCTCTCTCTCTCTCTCTCTCTCTCTCTCTCTATCGAAAAGAAAAAAAAAAAAATAAAACGCTTCCGTAAATTTATGTTAAATTAATATTTTATAATAAAATTTTTTTTTTATTTAAAACTTAATTACATTAAAATAATATTTTAAAATAATTTTTTATTGTATATATGAGATACAGACAATGACAATATGTATTCTAAAAAAATTAGTAGATCTTAAATGAGCATTTGGAAGCTCATTAATCAAGATTTGACCGTCATTTTGGCCTATTTAAGTAGATTGACCCACATTATAAAATTTAATGTTGTCACTAAAAGGACTGATTGTCACGACTCTAAACTTTTTTTATTTAGATATAAAAATTATTAAAAATAAATTATTTATTATTTAATTTTATTTAACATATATATTACAACTTGCGGATGAAGTGAGAAAACGTATTAAAATTTTCATTTATATTTTAAATAAAAATTTCAATTATGTGTTCCGTCATGTAAGGCCTAAAGGTATGTTCATGTTCTTTTGTTCCGTCATGTAAGTCCTAAAGGTATGTTCATGTTCTTTCATTTTTGCTATTTGTGAATCAAAAGGTTATTTTACGAAACAATTTATAAAAAATAAGAACTAAGACAATTAATTATTTAGTATAAAAGATATTGTATTATTATTATTTCAAAAAATTATCCAATATACAAATTATGATCAACATTATATTAAATATATATATATAAAAATTTGAGAACTTTACTATTTAAAAGATATCTTTCATTACCGTAAGAAGATCCTAACAATATCCGAAAAAAATACAATATCGATTAAAAAGAGAAGTTAAAAAGCAGAAGATCTTTGAGCAACTCTCTTGATCAGAGTCAAGAAAGTTTTTCTACCTCCTGGGCGATCTAAGATGAAGCTATCTTCATAAAAATCTGGTGATATGTATCTGATTATTTGATTTTTAAGATATCTCCAGAAAATTCATTTATAGATTTGGAGTACTTAAATTGTGAAATCAACCATCCATCATATAACCCTCGAGATATTTTGATGATTTTAATGATGTCGATAAATAGATTCGTTATTCGAAGCCGACCACATACATGGTGGTGACCATTTGGATCGATCCATTTTATGGAAAATATATTCTTCTGATATATCGATGATGTTGCCTCATCGACCTATTTAAGTCATTTAAATTGATTGATAAATAAAACCTTCAGATTGCTTGATGATTAATTTTGATTTATCAAGTATATGGCCAAATAAATATATCATTATTGTTATTATTATTATTAAGTCATGTAAAAACACTAATGACAAAAATATAGAAAACTTTGCGATAAAATCATCACAGAAAATTATATATATATATAAAAAAAGGGGTTACAAGATCCTTAAGAGGGTAAATTGAAGCACCAAAGCTACAATTATCCTAGAGTAAATCCAAGTACAATCCACACATATAAAAAAAGAGAAAGAAAATAACCAAAGAAAGCAAAAGATACACATGAGCAAACAAAGAAAGCTAAAATACAACATTGTTGATAAGAAGTTTATACCTCAAAGAAATGACAGGAGAACACATAATCGCAAACATCTAGAAAAAAAAAGTTAGCACCAAGTTAAAGTGATATGAGCTAAATCAAGGTTGCAGATACAGAGATAAATGAGAGTTGTGGAAAAGCTCACAAGATGACCAAAACTTGGGCGTGAACCATGTGCATCCAAATCCAAAGGAAGGGATACAACAGATGCTACTACCAACCAACCATCATCATAGCCTACAAACCGGGAACTAACCCATCCATTGGAAGAGAGTCGTGGACAAAAATAGCAAGATACCAAAGTATAGAAACCAAACCACATACATGGGAGAGAAAGCCACATGATACAAAGATAAAGGAAAATAGCATTCCTTTAACAAGGAGAGCCCCATAACAGATATCGATGCCAACCCACAACAACCAACCTCATTCCATAGAGATATAAATCGAATAGTTCAGATAAATGAGCAAAGCAGATGATGCAACCATATAAAGGCTCCAAAAGAACACAAAGATACTAAAGTAGTGAAAACATCCATACAACAAAGCCATAATATTATGGTAAAGAATTGGTCAAAACACACCCTCAGTCTAGGCATGAATCTTCATAATAGGGATTCTTAAAAGCATATACCATAGTTGACCATCCAGCTGCCAAACGCACAACACCAGTCAATAAACCGCCACCATAACTTCCCAAGGACCAAATGGAATGAAAACCCAAAAATGAACCCCAATAAACCGATATAGATTGAATGTGTAGTAAGTAGACCACAAAAACAAAAGAGGCGATATCACCAGGCATTGAAGGAAGAGCACTAAAGCCAAACAGGAGAACATTTTAACCCATATATTAGGACAAGAAATAGTTATCCAACAGTTGGTGCTACATAAAGATCCACCATTAGAATATAACCAGAAAAAGGTTGGAGATACATAAATAGAGCATCAAATATTGAAAATGAAAAAAGCAAAAGATAACCCATCAAGATCACCCAAATGCACGACAAGAGAGGGGACAAAAAACAACAATAGCCTAAGATGGGAGGCTAGCCCCAACCCAACCAAAAAAGTTGAAACCACTGTGCAATAAAATTAATTAGAGGTTTCTAACATAAGGCAAACCCATTTTAACTAAATTCATAAGCCCCCGTAAGTAGGAAGGAATATTATCATTGGAGAATAAATCCATAGAAGAGGACTTTGCACCCCAATTAGCAAGGAAATCAACACAGGAATTACCTTCCCGATAGGTATGAGAAATATGATAATCAAGGGTGGCAAGAAGCTCCCTCGTATGGTTAAGTAAATAGAAAACTTCAGCATTGCCATGAGCTCCCGACTTTAATAATTCCAAGAGGAGGAGAGCATCAATTTCAAACCAAATTTTCTGAATCCTTTCAATGCATTAAATCCCATAGTGAAGAAAGCTCAACAAAAAGAATGAAGGGTCTTAAAGGAAGAAAAGCGAGATCACATATCCATTATAATCTCTTAAAATTCTCTCACAACCATAAAAGCCATTAGAAATTAACCCATCAGTGTTGACCTTAATGACATGATAATTAGGCTTTATCCAATATATAATTTTATGAGTATGCTCAAACTCAGCTTAGGGGAGAATAATTCCAAGGTTAAGGGCCAAATATTTAAACCCTTTGAAACTAGAGGGAGTAAAAAGATCATCTTTATAAAGAGATATAATTTTACCTTTGGCTCTAGCAATAATATGGTGATAGTTCATAAGGATACCACAATATTTAGCATCATTTCTTTCCCATAATATACCACAAATGTATAGTATAACACAAATTTTGACATGATCTTCTGGGTATAAGAAAAAAGATTTAAGAAGTTGCATGATAGAGGGATCCATCAAAGGGAGAGTATTTAACATACTATCATACCACTCCAAACTTAGCAATAAAATAGCCATTCATGAAGACATGATCCATAGTTTCAATATGAAAACAACATTGGCATTTGGAGGGAAGATGAAAACCTTTGTTAAGGAGGGTGGTATCATAGAATGTATTTTAAAATACGTAAAACTGAGAAAGAAGTAGAGATCAAAATACTCATATTTTAGTGAAAACTAATGATTCTTGAGTTTTAACCAAATCATGCCAACATTCTTGAAAACAAAATCTCAGAAGGAATTTTAAAGAGGATTTGGGATTTATTAGATATGGATTAATATTGGATTTTGTTAACTATCACATTGACATTGAAACTAATTGAGCTACATCCCAAGTGTTATGTAATGAAATGGTTAACCTTAAGCCTCTCAGTAGAATGAGTATTTAGTAAAGAATCAATAGAATCTAAGCCTAGCCAATTATCTTGCCAAAAGAAGGATGATCCCTAATTCACACCCCAAGAGATCAAATTCTCAGCAGCCCACTTGATATTACAAAGTCTTACAGAGAATTTTTAAAGGACAAATGAGAGGGTTTCTTACAATTTTAATTACATAAATTTAGATGATTACTTCTAAGATTCCACCATATTTTGTAGAAATATTTAATAGAGTTTTCTAAAGTTTTACAGCCTAAACCACCTTCGCTTAAAGGCTCATAATAGTTGTGCTATAGCCCAATGAGTTTTTTTTTTGGAAGACGAGGTAGATCCCTAAAAATATTTATTAATAAGTTTATTAATCTTTTAATAGAAGTGGTAGAAAAAAGATAAAGCATAAAAGAAAGAGCAAAAAAGAATACTTTTGATCAGAAGTCTACCAAAGGAATTATTTGAGTTTCGTGATCACAACTATCGTTGATATATATATATATATATATATATATATATATATATATATATATATATATATATATATATATATATATATATATATATATATATATATATATATATAATACTTTCTTATACATTTAAATTAGTATTTCACTTTTAAAAATTAATGATATTGATATTAAAAATTTTAGTGTTATATATGAAAATAGTAAAATTTAGATGTTAGATATTTAAATATATGAAAATTATATGATATGCGTATAAATCTACTTAAACTTTAATAAATTTAATCTCTTTGAATTACATGCACATAACACTTTTTTCCTTTTTGGTTGCACAAATAACTGAGATGTATAACATGAATGAAACGTCTATATATTCAAAATCAAAAGAAATTCCAGCTGCCTATTTAACCTCTAGCGATTGTATAACCTTTCTCTTTTTTTTGGGGAGAATA
>JAKCPB010001360.1:82500-86445 GCA_021442155.1 Cymbidium sinense
GGATATCAAAATGTCTGAAATTGTAGGTACCACAACGAACTGAATGAAGACTATCATAAAAGTTTATAAAGAAGACTACAAAATTTTAAAGTTTTTGTGAGATAATTAATATTAGAAGATGAACGCTTTACTATATAAATTCATTTAACACTCATTTATGAGATATATATAAGAAGAAGTGATAATGATAGGAGAAGAAGTGGAAAAGTAATGTAGAAGTATTTCATGTGTTTATAAGTGAAGTTTTTGAGCATCTTCAAAAAGAAGAAATTTACCCTTCAATTTTTATAGTGGATGACTCCATTTTCTCTCACATAAAATATAGTGATATTAATATATAGAATATTTCTTCAAATTAAAATTAAAGACTTACTTTATTTTACTTTTATTATTTATTTTCATCAACGTCCACTCATCTCTCTCTCTCTCTCTCTCTCTCTCTCTCTCTCTCTCTCTCATCTCATCTCTCATTCTTCCTCTTCTTTGCTCTCTTTAATATCACGTACGATAAGAAGATGCCGCAAATTGACGCTTCACTATTTCCTACAGCTAGAATAGAAGATTCAGGAGGTAAATATCATAAGCTATAGTTTGAAAACTTAACCTATAAATTTTCTCCTTTTTTTTTTCTTTTCTTCTATTACCTAACTTCACATTCTAAGAATCGAATTATTGAGACTATTCCCTTTGAATATCTTTAAAGTGCACACACTTATCCAACAAAGATTAAAATTGAAGAAATTCACTTAATGCTAAATTACTAACACTCTAATTATATTGTATCCATATTTACATTGATTGTTGAGATTTAGATGCCATCCAACACCTGTTGCTTTGCTTGGCATGAATGAAATACATTTATAATTCTACTTGGCAAGTTCTCTATCCAACAACTCCTTTTATAAAATTATTTATAAAAAAATAGACCGAAAATTCAAAATTTTAACACGGATTTGAATAACTTCTTGTGCATTCATTAAAAATTAAGGGCATGTTTGTTTTGTGTATTTATTTTTATTTTTTATGTTATTTTTAAAATAAATTTATTTTGCGTATTACTTTTTTTTTTTTTGGAAAAATAAATCACATTATTTTTAAAACACTCAAAAAATTTTGAAGGTCTTTTATGTGTTTTAAAAATAACTATCATCGTAGGCCCATTGTCACATATCATCTGTTATCACATATCATCGTTGTCTATCACCATCAACTGCCACTGTCATTGCCACCATCGATCATTGATATTACCAATTATCATCGCCATCAGTTGATGTAGTTGTCCTCACCAGACATTACTATAGTTATTGACATTAGTAACTGTTGTCATCATCATACAAAAATAAAAATAATAAATTTATTTAAAATCAAAATATAAACAAAGTAAAATAAAAAATAATAATGATCTCAAATGACATAAGAATTTCTAACAATATTTATGATTCAAAATAATTGTTCCAAATCATAAATATAATAAAAATTAAATGCCATAAGAATTTCTAACAATATTTATGATTAAACGATAATCATAAATTAAATTAACAATGTTTTCGATGTGATTGAGAAATGTAAAAAAAAATTAAAACTCAAACAAAAAAATAAAATCAAGACAGAAGAATTGTAAAACCTGTCTCTAATATCATGTGATAAAACGAAATTTGATTCTTCGTGAGTATTTCTCAAATGATTGAAAGGCTTAGGGACCTCTTGTATTTTATTTTTTATTCCTAATAACTGCTGTCCATCACGATAGTTAACCAAATGATAATTTTAAAACTACCTTCATATTATTTGGACCATTATTTTTTGTATAGTTATGAACTAACACTACCATCACGGGCACTCCATAGTATCAAAACTTCAAAATCAATCCGTAAACAAACCTTAACTAAACCTATGAAATGGACGCCATAGAAGAAAAAAACACCTTTTAATCATTCAGCCTTTTATAAAATGAAGTTAAGTTTACATCATTTGCAAATTTGTAATAATATATTACAGATTTAAAGATCATTTAAGATTTTGCAGAAATTTAAATAATTTATTTGTGGAAAACGTTTGGTCATATATAGTAATGTGAATGTAGTAATGTTTTGTTTTAACGATCACATTTTACTGCAATACATTTAGTCATAATTCAATTTTTCAAGATTCAAAAATCATTTATTATCTTACAATGCATATGTTTAGTTTATTCTATTGGTAAATAGTGATTTACAGAAATTGTTTGTGGGCTTCAAAAATTCATCATTGATCTCTCGCAAATGAAGAGAGTATGATGGTGTAATTTTTTAAGATAGATGAAATAGTAGATAAGATACTACCAAAGATTTCTCATTTTGGTGAAGACTTTAGATGGTTTCGGGTTTCCTATAAACAAAGACCTATAGTTAATTACTTCTCTCAATGCAGAGAGAGAACTTTCGATTAAGGTTGGTCATAAGATTGCTAAATGTATAGCGTATAATAGCAACAATGTGGAGTTTTAGAATTTCGAGTTTAGATTTATGAAATTTATCATCTTTTAAACTTAAAGCGGATGGTTGGGGGAATGATGACGTGCTCAATCTAGATCCATGGTTCATTATCCCGCATCGCGGTTCCTGGTTCTTTTAGAAGAGAATGACCTAACCTAACCGAAGGATCCTCTAACACATAGTTGCGTCGTCAAAATCCTTGTACACTTGGGTGATGTTTGTAAGGAGACAAGTTTAAGTCTCTACCGATGAAAAGGCTTTGTGCCTATCAAATATACCTTATGATTCATAACTCAAAGCAGCCATTGGGAACATACGAAGTTACGGATTAATATATGGTATCATTTGGCAATCACCGATCGAGGACTCTAGTGTAACCGCATCATATGTGGAGCCTACTGGCCAAACCATGCGGACAGAGGACACGAGCCATGTCCTTACTGGCATGAGATTATTTGAGTTTGAATATAGTGATTTATTTGACTTGACATTAGCTCATTTGTGAGCTAGAGTTTTCTTAATCTATCATCCCTAACAAACGATGGTGGATGAGTGGATGAATTGTTTTCTTTAAGCATTTAAATAATGAATTTCATTTAGTTCAAATATTTACTTAGTTGAAATTTAGTTTTAAGATGAATTAGTTTAGAGATCAAGTATCTTTTGATGATAATATCCTCCTAGATTTTCATTCAAATCATCATCGAGACTTATCAACTCTATTTATTTGCTAGTAGAGGATCGGGCCAATGACTTATGTGTAATTTAAATTTTTTAAGAAATTGATATCATAACAGACCTTGTCAATTCCATTATAAATATAGGGATTAGGTCTTATGATATAATGTAGTTTAAATTCATTTAGAAGTTGATTATTTAATGTGATCGTGTCAACTCTATTTCAAACATGAGGATTAGACTATGATCATATTCTATGGAGTTAAATACTTATATCTTTCATTGACTTGATTTAGCATATGAAGATTATTTTTTACATGCATATAGTCATAAAGATTGAATCGATTTCATCATTCTTCCTCTTTTTTTTAAACCCACGCAACATCCTCAGACACAAAGTTTAGATGCTTGGTATAGGTGTCGGGGCCCATGCGGGTGTATTTAAAAATGCTTGGATAATTTTAAAATATTGAATTTGAGTTTTAATCCTACTTCATAATATATTTAATTGAAGCCTTAATTAACGCCTTCTCGCTCACTAATGCGATGTTCAATCATAGAAGGCATTTTAATTTGTAATAATATCTTATTAGATCCTTTGGAATAACATATATTGATGTTTCAAATTTATATTTATTGCCAAAATATTCAATTCACTTCAAATTCATAAATGTTTGAGTTCAATCCACTTTTTTTATTTGAAATATAATTTTAAATTCATTTCAAATTCATTCTCACTTATAATTCAAAATTCAATTTGATATCAATTTTATTTTAACAAACTTAGATAACC
>JAKCPB010001361.1:0-123972 GCA_021442155.1 Cymbidium sinense
TGTGATCCCTTAAGACCAAAAAGAAGGTTGATATCTCCCCATTCCTAACCTCTAAGAAGATCACTTTCTAAGATCAAGAAGCTTTCCTTGCATCAAGTAGCTCAAACCTCCAACACCAGGAAGTTTTGTTAGTTGCAAAGGACAACTGGGAGAATGATAGCCCAATAGCAAAGATCACCATACTTCCTGATAGTCCAAAGATAGCCACCATCCCAGTCCAAGACCTCCACTATTGCATCACCACACTCTTCTAACTCCTCTTCTATAAGCATTATATTTAAGGATAAGGGCACTAAATCCCTTACTCTGCTTACTTTACTTGATTTCTATCTTATATCTTCACCCAAAAAGAAATTAATGAAGAAAGCTGATTCTATTTATATATTGTCTACTTCATATGCTTTTGAATTTATTCATATTGAAAGCTCTTTGAGTTTATATAAAAATAATAGCTCTAGTAGTTTTGATCCTTTCCTTTCTGATTCAAAGTCAGACTATCCTTCTCTAAATCAATCAGGTTCACCTCTTGAGATTGGACTGAGTCAACTCACTCGAGATCTCATAGAAGAAGCTATAGTTATGCTCGATAAGAAGGTAAAACTTTTCATGAGCTCAACATTCCAAATAGTAAACAAAGTTAACCTACACAGTGGCAAAGTACTACCTCCTAGGGTAGCACCTCAAGATAAAGGTAAGCAAGTCATTGGTTCTAGTGAGCAGATAGCCCCTCCATAGGATGCTCCACCCATGGATATGCTTGTGGAGGACTAAGATAGAGTTGATTACAATGTCCTAGCTCACCTTAAAAAGTTTCTAGCTAAGTTAAGCATATACGACACCCTTGTCTTATCCAAAGAGATGAGGGAATCTCTAATCAAGGCCTTACTTGATCTAGAGATATGCTTAGCTCAGCTGACTGCTATTAAAGAGGAGGCATGCTAGTAGAAAGCCATCTTAGGAATTACATTCAGTGATGAAGACTTACTCTGAGGGATGGCCAAGCACAACTGCCTCTTTACATAATATGTTTTGAGTTGAAATTTATTTAGATTACTAAGGCTTATAATCCACCAGCACAATGTTGTGGGAATGCCTAAGAGGTGAGTATTTATGCTCATAGCCCAAAGGAAATAGCCACCTGGATCCTAAATCTAGGGAGCTTTAGTACAAAAGCATGACCTAAATCTAAGCGTGGACATAAGGTTTACCTCCACAAGAGAGAATAAATTGTCCACTAAGCCCACCTATCCTAACTTGGATTATGCTTAAGGATTTAAGCAGCATTCACATTTATTTTTAAGCATCCCTTAAGCATAATCCCTCAGAAAACATGATTAGGCTAATATTGATCTATCATCTAGTCTATGAAGCATACACCCTAACATCCAATCTAAAATAATACATCATAAAACAAAACATACATCACATCATACACCATCCTAACTTAAAGCTAGAAGTGGTGGCTTAATTCTAATGTGTGTATTAAGGCTTGTGTGTTAACTCTTGATAGGCATTAGTGTTGTATTTTCTAAGTGTTGAAGGATTCAATTTAACAAGAAATGTTGATTTCACTTAAAGCAGTTTAATTGATTTGAGAATTTTAATTTATGTTTTCTTTTGTTTCATTTAATTACACTTAGCAACTAAGTGTTATAAAGAGAGGAAAAAGGATTTCCCTCTTTCATCCCTACCTTAACTCACTTTCTAAAGTATATTAATTTGATATAATTCTCTTTAGTGAATGACTTATTAAATGATTTAATTAATCCTAAGTTTAGGTTCACTTAAAATAATCCTATTCAAAATAAAAGGCATTTTAAGATTAATTTAATTGAATTACTACCACATGACACATATTAAATCATTCCTTTCCATCACATGTAACATGCATATGATTTAATCCTAAGTGTATCTATACATGTAACATAATTTAGCACACTTAAATGATGAATGTATGTGTATGTTTAGAATTTATATTTTAATTGATTGAACTATTTAAACATATTAATTTAAAACTTTATCCAAATTCTTATACAAAAAGGACATAAGAATGAAATTAAATAGGCATGTGCCATTGTTAAATCAGGGAAGTAAGGTAATCAAATGACCTCCTAGGAGCTAGCTAAAGCCTCATATTCTTAGGATGTCTAAACTATATACCCATTTGAATTCAAACATATGTAAATTCGTATACATGAACATAGGAAGTAGGCTCCAAATCATATGGCTAATTAATTCAACCACTTAGTCAATTATGAATGCATGCAATTTTAATGTAAAATGGGATTTTCATTCACTAATCATATATACATATACATGTACAAAGATATAGGCAAGTACATGTCAATGTTAAACAAGGAAAGTGAGGTAATCAAATGATCTCCTTGGGGCTAACTAAAGCCTCTTATCTCGAGATGTCTAGACTATATACTTGCTTTTCTTTGTCACACCTGGATGTATACATAAATGAGGGAAAGAAAATCATGCAAAGATTGTATATTCTGTTTGATTGAATCATTTATATATATGAATTAAAGCTCTATCCAAATTCTAATGTTGAAATACATATGAATGAAATAAAATGGGTATGTGCCATTGTTAAACCTAGTAAGTGAGGTAATCAAATGACCTCCTTGGGGCTAGCTAAAGCCTCGAGTTCCCAGGATGCCCAGACTATATATCCATTACCATTCAATCTTATATAAATCAACACATGAATAGAGGAAAGAGAACTCAACATTCATACACTTAAGCTATAAGAACATGCATTTCTTATGTATTTATAACTAACATCATAACACATATTATTATTCATTTATAAGCTTTTGAAAAATATATTTGGATTTAATAGTGATAATAGCCACACATATATTAAATTAAATCAACACATTCAAGCTTACATAAAGGAAATCCATTTTATTTTACTTGATTTTGAAAAGATGGATGCATGAATTCAAATGACATACCAAATTTAACATGATTGGAAAGAGGACAATCAAATATAAGCATGTGATTCATTCAACCAAACTAGTTCTTAAGGACATTCAAATCAAATAAGATTATTTAAAGCAAACCAAAGCTTCTTTATTAATTAAGTTATGGATTTTATTTGATTTAAAGAAGAGAAGAGAAATCATCACTTGTTGTTTTAAACCCATTCCCACATTAGTGATTTGATTTAATTTAAGAAAATGTAATTAAGTTGATTTTATGGGTTAATTAAGTTGAACTCTTAGTTAGATGAATTAATTACCCTTACCTATGTCACCTTAAAGTAATTAACTAAATAATTACAAGCCAACATGATATGTATTGAAAATAAACTTGCAATGATCCTATGAAATAAAAGGGGCCTAATGCATTTGGCTCATGATTAAGAGTTAATTAGATTAAAGGACTTAATTAATTACTCTTATGGTTTTCCCACACATGTGGACTAACCATAAATTCATTAAACTCCTTGAGGTTATTAAACACCTAAAGATATACCCCATGATTTAATTAATTAAGGTCTGATGTGATTATGATTTCAATTTGATTAAGTGATTTAATTAATTTTATTTTTAAAAAAGGGTGAAATGAACTTAGGGAAAGGGGTCCCAACCTTATTCCTTAGTTCACTTTCTGTTGAACAATGATTAAAAAAACATAATTATCAAATTTATTACTGTTCATGGGTTTAATTAGTGATTAATTAACGTAAAAGAGTAGTTAAGGTTTAATTAGTCAATTTTTCTAATTAAGTGAGCAATAAATCCCAAGAAAATCATGGGTGGTAGAAGTCATCCCATTAAATTAACCCACAAAATTAGGGATTAATTACTCAAGTAATTAAGGAGTAATTAATCTAATAAATTATATAATTAAACATTAATTAAACCTTAATTACTATTCAAAATTAGTTAAGATCATGTTTAATTAATTCTCCTTAGAAATACCTTTAAAATGAGTAT
Source organism: Cymbidium sinense (assembly GCA_021442155.1). NCBI lineage: Eukaryota > Viridiplantae > Streptophyta > Magnoliopsida > Asparagales > Orchidaceae > Cymbidium > Cymbidium sinense. Next base: position 3,954 of record JAKCPB010001361.1, read on the forward strand.
TTATTTGCATTTTTTTAATTTTTGTATGATTTTTTATGATTTTTAGAAGTTTCAGCCATTAAAAATGATTAATTAAGTCTACGGGAATAGCTAGTTAAAAATGACCGGTGCACTTTCCTGTGGATCCTCTTTCCATGAATCCTTAATTACTATTCAGACATGCCTCCACATCAATTAAAACAAAACAAATTAAAGTTAATTCAATCTTAATCCTTGGTGGATTATAAATTCTTATCCCAAGTGGATCCTCTTTCCATAAATCATATAATCAAATCAAATTCAAACCTTATCCCCAGCAGATTTTCTTCCTCTATTCCCTCGACATAGACCCCTCACATGTCATGTCTGATCCCCTAGTAGATCTCCCTCCATGTCCTTGACATGGAATTCTCATCAAATCTTATTTCTTCTCTTATGCACACCTTTAATAGTTCAACCAAAAGCCTAACAATGTATTCCTTCAAATTACATGATCTTAACATTATAATCTACATTTTATGATTTGTGATGGTGCAAGCTCAAACTAACTATAATATATCATGCTAAACATATTATAGTGTCAATTAACACACTATATTATATTATAAAATATAATGATATATTATAATTTACTATAATATAATATATTGTCTAACATTACACCTCATTAGAATCACTTAAAAGGAACAAATAACAAAATTTTCTTAAAATATGAATATGTTCATTTTGGATGTAAAATTGTTATTTTTCTCTATTAGAAATGGTACAAAATAGCATAATTTTGGTGTGAATTTGGCCAAATTCTTCCATCTCAACCTTCAAATTAACATTTTTGTGAGTTTTGACCCAATGTAATATAACAAAAGTAAAACATACTAAAATGTACAATAACATTTAGTAAGACACCACCACATTCATATATATATGAAGTTATATTGTTTTGTACATTATATTTTAATATGCTTTCATATAATATATTATCTTTCATAACACCTTAAAATGAATCACTTTAAGCAAAAAATTTATAAATTTTGGTTGAAAAATGAACATTTATTTTAGATGCAAAATTCTATTATTTTGATTAAATGACACACCATAGCACACCCCTAATGATGTTCCCTAAAGCTTACCTTAATTTTGGCCAAATCCCATCATCTTAGCAGTATTTTTATGAATTATACTAGTACAAACTCTTCTACATCATACTATAACAAACTAAATTATGCTAAAAAATAAGTAGTAATACACATAGTATGCTATAATGTATGATGCTACATTATGTTATGGCATCCTATATTATAATACACTATAACATATTATATTATATTATATTATATTGCATATCACATCACAAGGGATTTCTTAAGATAAAAAATCATAAAATTAGTCCAACCTATATATTTTAGTAGTATCATTTACATATTTCAAGGTGAAACTATATATTATGATGTCATGCTCTATGTGTTATGAATTTGTCCAAATTCCCCCATTTTAAAGTCTAAATCAACATTTTTATAAATAATTCTATTGTAGGCTTGACTACATGATTGTAAAATACTAAAAGAATTTAAACTGCATAGAATAATATATTATGATATATGATGTTATACTATGCCAAACATATAATATTTATTTTGAACATAAAATCTTACTTTTTAGACTAAAAGTGATGTAGTACACCTTTGGTACTACAACCTAATTCCCAATCAAATTTAACAAATTTCATCATCTAATTTATTAAATCAATATTTTTATGATTTATATTAATATAAACTATAGGGTACAATACCATAATAAACTAAAATAATTCAAAACATGTAATAACATCCAAAAATGCATCACTACATGCTCAAATATATGATACTACATTATACTATAATATATTGTATTATAATATGATTTAGGGTATTCAAATCTCTAATTGTTAAGGGAGAGTCTCTTGATAACATTTTCTTTAGCTACCATAACTATGTTAGGACTAGGTCATTATTAAGATCTACTCATAATGACATCTTTATTCAAGGTTTAGGTTTAGGTTTAGGGTTAGGGTTTAGGGTTTGTAAGGTTTAGATTTGTGGTTTAGTGGGTTAGGTTAGTTTAAGGTTAGGGTTTGGGGTTTAGGGTTTAGGTTTAGGTTTTATGGTTTATGGTTTTAGAGTTTAGTTTAGCATTTATTTAGGGTTTGGGGTTTAGGTTTAGGGTTTAGGTTTTAGGGTTTAGGTTTAGGTTTATGGTTTTAGGGTTTGGGTTTGGGGTTTAGGTTTGGATTTAAGTTTTAGGGAGGGTTTAGGATTTAGGGTTTAGAGTTTAAGAAATTTCTTTAAAAGAAAAATTTAGATTCAACATTTCTTCTTTTGACCAACAAGTAGTACCCCAAGTTTTCTAAAGTGATGACATAGATAACAAATAAGCACCCATAGAGCAAATCACAAACCCTAGATAAGTAGAACCATTTCTACTATAAATACAGTTCCATAAGCAGCAGATCGGATCATTGTTCTTCAATTTCTAGTTTCCATCAGAACCACCCCCGCCTATTGAGTAGCAGGATCCACCATTATATCCCCGATCTCTCCCTCCGCTACCACCAAGGTTGTAACCTATGTCGCCCTCCCCCTTCATAACCACCACTTCTTAGACCACCACCTCCATATCCACCACCACCTCTAGATCCCCCACCACCACTATGATAACTGACCCCTCTGCCTTCTCCTCCACCACCAGATCTATACTGAGCCTAGTTAATGTTGATGTTCCTGCCATAAAGTTTCAACTTATTCTTTGGGTTTATGGTTAGTTTAAGGATTAGGGTTAGTTTGGGGTTTAGAGTTTAGGTTTTCAGGTTTAAGGTTTAGGGGTGTAGGTTTTAGGGTTTAGGGATTAAGGTTTCAGGGTTTAGGGTTTATCTTTAGTTTTGGGTTTAGGGTTTTAGGTTTAGGGTTTTAGGGTTTAGGGTTTAGGGTTTGGTTTTGGGTTTAGGGTTCTAAGTTTATGGTTTGGGGTTTAGGTTTAAAGATTTAGGATTTAGGGTTTTTCTTTTAAATTAAGCAAACAGTAGGTTTAGGTTTATTTAGTTTATTTTTTTATTTGAGTTTATTTGATTTTTTATTTTTATTTAAGTTTATTTTTTATTTAGTTTAGTTTAGTTTATTTATTTTAGGTTTATTTATTTTAACTCAAGTTTTTTTATTTTAATTTATTTTTTAAGTTTAGGTTTATTTTTTAGTTGAGTTTTATTTTTATTTTATTTTATTTTTTATTTTATTTTAGGTTTAAGTTTAGGTTCATTTTATTTTTCTAGGTTTAGGTTTTAGGTTTCTATTTTAGGTATATTTTTAGGTTTTATTTTTAGTTTAGGTTTAGGTTTATTTTTAGTTTATTTTATTTTATTTAGTTTAGTTTAGGTTAAATTTATTTTAGGTTTAGGTTTAGGTTTTATTTATTTTAGTTTAGTTTAGGTTTATTTTATTTTTTATTTTAAGTTTAAGTTTTTTTTATAGTTTAGGTTTAGGTTTTATTTTATTTATTTTAGGTTTTATTTTTAGGAATATTTTTTTTAAGTTTATGTTTTATTTAGTTTTATTTATTTTATTTTATTTTTTAGGTTTAGTTTTATTTTATTTGTTTTTTTATTTTTTTAGTTTAGGTTTTATTTTTTTATTTTATTTTATTTTAGTTTTTATTTTTTATTTTACTTTTTTTAGTTTAATTAGGTTTAGGTTTTAGTTTTTTTTTTATTTTTTTATTTTATGTTTGTTTAGGTTTTTTATTTTTTTTATTTTTAAGTTTTACTTAATTTAGGATTAGGTTTTTAGCTTTTTAGGGTTTAGGGTTTAGGTTAGTTTAGGGTTAAGGTTTAAGTTTTAGTTTAGGGTTTAAGGTTTTTTTTAATAGAGAATAAATTTAGGTTCAACATTTTTTTTTTTTTTATTTCATCAAAGAAGTAGCACCCCAAATTTTCTAAGACACAAGCAATGAGATAGATAAAAGATAAGCACCCATAGAGCAAATCAAAATCCCTAGATAAGTTGAATCGTCTCTATTGTAAAGTCACCGTTCCATAAGCAACAGATCGGATCGACCGTTCTTCAATTTTTCCAGTTCACAATAGAACCACCCTCGCTTATCGATTAGCTGGATCCGTCATTATATCCCTGATCTCTCCCTCCTCCACAACCACGACTGTAACCTCTATCATTCCTCCTGCCACCATAACCACCACTACTCCGACCACCACCTTCATATCCACCAACCCCTCCAGATTCCCCACCACCATTTAGCCTTTAATGCGGATGTTCCTACCGCCAAGGTTTGCATTCTTGGGTTTTGATTTATTGGTTTTAGCATTTAGGTTTTTTTTCTTTTTTTTTTTAGGTTTAGGTTGGGGTTTGGTTTAGGTTTAGTGTTTTGGTTTAAGGTTTAGGGTTTTTGGGTTTATGCTTTTAGGGTTTACGGTTTAGGGTTAGGGTTTAGGATTTATGGTTAAAGGTTTTTTAATGTTTAGAGTTTTAGGTTTTAAGTTTAAAGGTTAGGGATTAAGGTTTAGGGTTTAGGGTTTAGAGTTTATGCTTTAGGATTTAGGGTTTTGAGAGTTTATGGTTTAGGGTTTAGGGTTTAGGGTTAGTTTAGGGTTTAGGATTTTGGGTTTTTTAGGGTTTAGGATTTAGGGTTTAGGGTCTAGGGTTTAGGATTTAGGGTTTGGGATTTAGGGCTTAGGGTTTACAATTTTTTTTTAAATTAAGTAAATCGATAGGTTTTAGTTTATTTAGTTTATTTTATTTTTTATTTTTATTTAAGTTTATTTATTTATTTTAAGTTTATTTATTATAGTTTAGGTTTTTATTTTAGTTTATTTTTTTTTTAGGTGCTTATTTTTTAGTTTAGTTTTATTTTATTTTATTTTTTTAGGTTTTTATTTTTCTTTAGGTTTAGGTTTAGGTTTTTTATTTTATTTTTTTTAGGTTTATGTTTTAGGTTTATTTTTAGTTTAGGTTTAGGTTTATTTTTAGTTTATTTTATTTTGTTTAGGGTTTAGGTTTAGGATTTATTTATTTTAGTTTTAGGTTTATTTTATGTTTATTTTAGGTTTAGGTTTTTAGTTTAGGGTTTATATTTTTTAAATTAATTTTATGTTTTATTTTTAGGTTTATTTTTAGGTTTAGGTTTTTATTTAGTTTTTATTTTATTTTATTTTATTTTAGGTTTATTTTACTTTTATTTTATTTAGTTTTTTATTTTTAGGTTTATTTTAATTCTTTTTGTTTAGTTTAGGTTATTATTAATTTTATTTTATTATATTTTTATATTTAGGTTTAAATTTAGGTTTAGGTTTAGGTTTTAGTTTAGGTTTTTATTTTATCTTATGTTTTATTTTATTTTGGTTTTGGTTTATTTATTTATTTATTTTTTTAGGTTCAATTTAGTTTAGGTTTAGGTTGTTAGGTTTTTAGGGTTTAGGATTTTAGGTTGTGTTTTTAGGTTTAGGATTTAGGGTTTAGCATTTTAAGGTTTATTTTGGTTTAGTGTTTTAAGGTTTAGGGTTTAGGATTAGGGTTTAGGGTTTAGTGGTTTAGACTGGTTTTTTTATTTTTATTTTATATTTATTATTATTATTTTTTAAATTAAGTAAACTTCTAGTTTAAGTTATTTTGTTTATTTTTTTTTTTATTTATTTTAACTTATTTAATTTTATTTTTTTTGATTTATTTTTAATTTATTTTAGTTTAGTTTATTTATTTTAGGTTTATTTATTTTTTAGTTTATTTTAATTTATTTTAGGTTCAAGTTTAGGTTTAGTTTTTAGTTTAGTTTTATTTTATTTTTATGTTTAAGTTTATTTTTTACTTTCGGTTTAGATTTAGGTTTTTATTTAATTATTTTTAGTTTAGGTTTTTGGTTTTTATTTTAGGTTTATTTTAGGGTTTTGTGTTTTTGTTTAGGTTTAGGTATATTTTTAGTTTATTTTATTTTAAATAGGGTTTATGTTTAGGATTAAGATTAGTTTATTTTAGGTTTAGGTTTTATTTATCTTAGTTTAATTTATTTTAGGTTAGGTTTAAGTTTTTTTTAGTTTAGGGTTTAGGTTTTATTTTTTATTTATTTTTACTTTTTATTTTTAAGTTTATTTTTTAGGTTTAGGTTTTCATTTAGTTTTTATTATATTTTATTTTATTTTAGGTTTAGTTTTATTTATTTATTTTTTATTTTAATTATAGGTTTTATTTTAATTTAGTTTAGTTTTTATTTCATATTTTATTTTCTTTTGGTTTTATTTAGGTTTTAGTTTAGGTTTTATTTTATTTTATTTATTTTATTTTATTTTGTTTAGTTTTATTTATTTTATTTTTTAGGTTTTATTTAGTTTAGTTTAGTTTTTTAGCTTTTAGGGTTTGTGGTTTAGTTTTTAGGATTTAGGTTTTAGGGTTTTGGGTTTAGGGTTTAGGGTTTAGGGTTTAGGTTTTAGGTTTAGCATTCATATTTTCATTTAGGGTTTAGGTTTTTTGGTTTTTTTTTTAACAAAGTACAAATTCCGATTCAGCATTTCTTCCTTTTAATTTCATCAACCAAGTAACACACTAAGCTTTCTAAGACACAAGTGATGACATAGATAAAAAATAAGCACCATAGAGCAAATAAAAAACCCTACAAAATTAGAACCATCTCTACTGTAAAGACACAATTCCATAAGCAACATATTGGATCAGTCATTCTTCAATTTCTTTAGTTCCCATCTAACCACCTTATCGAGTAGGATCCACCATCATATCGATCTCTCCTCTAACACCACCATGCATGTAACCTCCATTCCTCTCTCACCTCCATAACCACCATCTGACCACCACCTCCATATCCACCAAGACCTCCAAATCCCCACCCACCACCATCCTCGCCCTCCACCGCCACCATCTAGATTGAGCTTGTTTGATGGTGATGTTCATTCTCTTAGGGTATAAGTTTTTTTAGTTAGGTTTAGTATATTTTTAATTTATTTAGTTACTTTGGTTTAGGTTTAGGGTTTAGGTTTAGGTTTAGGTTTAGGATTTGGGTTTAGGGTTTATGGTTTAGGTTTAGAGTTTTAGGTTTGGGGTTTGTAGTTTAGTTAGTTAGGTTTAGTGATTTAGGGTTGGTTTAGTTTTAGTGTGGTTTAGTTTGGAGGTTTAGGGTTTTATTAGTGGTCAGCACAGGATTTAGTGTTTTAGGGTTTGTTTAAAGTTTTAGTATAAATAGTTAGGTTAGAGTTCAGTCAGTTAGGTTTATTTTAGGGTATTGTGGTTAGGGTTAGAGTTTAGGTTTAGGGCCTAGGGTCAGGGTTTGAGTTAGGATGCAGTAGGTCAGGTAGGGTTTAAGATTTAGGGTTAGTTTTAGGGTTTAGGGTTTAGGATTTAGGGTTTAGGATTTATGGTTTTTTTAAGATAAGTTAATGTGTAGTTTAAGTTTATTTAGTTTATTTTTTATTTATTTTAGTTTATCTTATTTTTTTTATTTTATTTAGGTTAATTTTTATTTTTATTTAGTTTAGTTTATTTATTTTAGTTTAGGTTTTTTTATTTTAGTTTATTTTTAAGGTTTAGGTTTAGGTTAAAGCTTATTTTTTCATGAGTTTCATTTTTTTTATTTTTTAAGATTAAGTTTTATTTTTAATTTTTAGGTTTAGGTTTAGGTTTTTATTTTATTTTTTAGGTATAGGTTTTAGGTTTTTATTTTAAGTTTATTTTTAGGTTTTATTTTTTAGTTTAGGTTTAGATTAATTTTTAGTTTATTTTATTTTATTTAGTTTATGTTTAGGTTTAGGTTTAGTTTATTTTAGGTTTAGGTTTTATTTAGTTTAGTTTAGTTTATCTTAGTTTAGGTTTAGGATTATTTTATTTTTATTTTAGGTTTAGGTTTTTTCTAGTTTAGTATTTAGGTTTTATTTTTTATTTATTTTAAGGTTTTATTTTTAGGTTTATTTTTTAAGTTTAGGTTTTTATTTAACTGTATTTTATTTTATTTTAGATTTATTTTATTTCTATTTTAGGTTTTATTTTTATTATATTTAGGTTTTAATTTTTCTAGTTTAGTTTAGGTTTTAATTTAATTTAATTTATTTTAGTTTATGTTTATTTTATTTTATTTTTTCATTTTATTTTGGTTTAGGTTTTTTATTTATTTTATTTTTAGGTTTTATTTAGTTTAGGTTTAGGTTTTTAGCTATTTATTATTTAGGGTTTTTATTTTAGGTTTATTTTTAGGTTTTATTTTTTAGTTTAGGTTTAGATTTATCTTTACTTTATTTTATTTTTTTAGTTTAGGGTTTAAGGTTTAGGTTTAGGTTTTATTTATTTTAATTTAGTTTATTTTAGTTTAAATTTATTTTTATTTTAGATAAGTTTATATTTCTAGTTTAGGGTTTGGGTTTTATTTTATTCTTTTATTTTTAGGTTTATTTTTTAGGATTAGGTTTTTATTTAGTTTTTATTTTATTTTATTTTAGTTTTATTTTATTTTATTTTATTTATTTTATTTTTATTTTTTAGTTTTATTTTATTTAGAGTTTTTAATCTTAGGTTTATTTTTTTTTTTATTTTAGGTTTTATTTATTATATTTTAGTTTTATTTATTTTTTTTTTTTTTTTGGTTTTTATTTTAGGTTTTTTATTTTATTTATTTTATTTTATTTATATGTATTTTTTTATTTATTTATTTTTGGTTTTATTTTATTTTTTAGGTTTAGGGTTTAAGGTTTAGGTTTATGGTTTAGGGTTTATGGTTTTATGGTTTGTGGTTTAGGAGGTCTGATAGGGTTTAAGTTTAGGGTCAGGGTTTGTGGTTTAGGGTTTAGTGTCAGCTCAGTGGTTTTAGGGTTTTGTGGTTTTGTGGTTTAGTAGTTAGGGCTTTAGGGTTTTGTGGTTTAGGTTAAAGGTCAGTGGTTTAGAGTTTAGTTTTTGGTTTTTTATAGGTTTAGGTTAAGGGGTTTAGGGTTAATTAGTGGTTTAGAGAGGGTCAGGGTTTAGAGTGTGGTTAAGGTTAGGGTTTAGAGTTAGGGTTTAAGGTTTAGAGTTAGGGTTTAGAGTTTAGGGTTTAGGGTTAATGTTTAGGGTTTATGGTTTAGGGTTTTGGGTTTAGGGAGAGAATTTTGTTGATATAATCAACTTGTATTTTTAAATTTTTGATGATGTTAAAAGGGAGAGAAAATTAATGTTGGAGAATATCACAAATGATGTTGATTTTAATTTTATTTTCTCAGATATGTATTTATTGAGGGGGAAAAATCTTTATAATATAGTTTTACCCTTAACACAAACATCAATTTGTCATGATAAAATATGGGGAGATTGTTAAGAATACATTTTATATCTCTCACCCTTTGATTTTATGATAACAAAATCTTGTGTAATAAAAGATTAATATTTTCTTTGTAGATGAATTATTCAAATTAATCATTATGATTATCATTATTAATTTAAATTTTATAGATAAAAAATATATTTTCTTAAAGTTGCTAATTATTTATTTAAGATATTTCAAGAAATTCATCAGACTCAACTTGCTTCATTAAATTGAGAAAGTCATATCAATTTGGACAATGGCTATTCGAAAATTTTCATAGGACTTGTAAAATTAAATAAATTAAAGCTCACAAAATGAATATTTTGCTAAATTATTTTATCTTGTTTATTTTGATTTTTGAAATGTATTGCAATATTTAATTTACATTATTTTCTAATTTTCATGAAATTATTTTATCTGGATAATTTGACTACTTGCACTTAGTTTAGCCTTATTCATTACATCTAAACTTGAGTTTAGTTTATTTCTTTCTTCTTCAATCAATTTTCATACTTATAATAATTTCTATCCATTTATTTTAGCATGAGAATTTAATTTATTGTTAATTATCCAAAGTACCCTTATTGAGATTAAAAGTTTAAAAGGAGAGAATACTAATATTATAAGTAAATTAAATGACATATCTTTTGTTCTACAACTTTTTAGTTTCCCTCATGCTTTACATTCAAATCCTTTCATGTCATGCAAGAAATATTTATGAAACTCACATACTTTAAATTCTTGTGCATCTAACATGCATGTTAGTTTATTCTTAAATTTAATTCATTTATGTATGCTTTGCCCAATGTTATACGTACTTTTTGTTGTAGGCAAGTTTCATATGTTTGCTCATTTAGGAGATCAATATAATTAAATGCTTCATCTTTGTGCATTTGGATTCCTAAAGGAACTAAGTTGCATTGTCCATCATCTACTTATTCAAATATTTGTAATGCTACTACTATTAGTAGATCTAAGATTTCTTGGATAACAAAATCTAGGAAATGAGATTGTATTATAGATTGTCTTCATGATAGACTAGTGAAGATAAGTCATTAATTCGTATACAAAGCAACATTTAATTATAATAGTATACAAGAAGGAATAATATGAGGTAACATATTTTGTATTATTCATTAATACCTTCCTTACATGTATTTAGATCTTATGATTAGTTTCATTCATGTCTAACTACTTTAGTTAAGCTTCATATTTTTTTATTTTTTTAATGAATGAGTTTTTTAAAATATGATTTGAAAATAATTCTATAAATCACATGAAATCCATATTTTAAATATTATTTGACTTATTTTGGAATAATATTTTCATAGACTTTATAAGTTTTACATTATTTTACCAATGAATTTTTTAGATTCAATTTTAATTTTTTTAAAATTCATGATAAGTAAATTTAGTTGCTACCCTATGTAGATCTTTTAATCTTTAAACTAAGGGTTTTGGGATCACTTCCATTTTTTTTAATTTTTTGTTTTATATTTTTATTTTTTTGTTTATATTTTGTTTCAAAGTAAAACATATTTGATGGCTATTATTATTTTTAAAACACTCTAAACATCTAAAAGCAATTTTGTGTTTTAAAATAATGTTATTGGTTTTAAAAAAAAAACATAAAACACATCAAACAAACATGTTTTTAAAGATATCATAAAAAAAACATAATTAGTTTATAAGATAATATGCTTTACATAATTGATATTTACAATTTTATAAGTGATTTGATCTCTTATGCCCCTTTAATAAATTTTGATTTTGTTAGTTTATTGATTTTATCAAGCTTATGCATATGTTTTGTGATCCAAGGTCAATATTCTTAATTTGAAACTCATCATTTCTTGGTATAGTTTATGATTATTAATTTTCCTTATGTTAAAAAATGGATATGATTCATAAATTAGCTTTTATGCATTAAATTGGAACATATATAAAATAAATCATTTTGAATAATTAGAAATTTGCTTGTAATATCTATCTTCATTATTCATGAAAATCTATAATTTTTAGCCTTTATTCTAAATTTAAAATTTGATACAATTGCATTTGATTTGATGATAAGATAATTTTAGTTGGTATCTTAAGTTATCATAACTTTCAAAATATTATTCCTTTTGATTAACTAAGTTGTAGAATATGAAAAAAAAATTATTTTAGAAACATGTTTGTATTTTTCTTATGCTTAACTGTATATTTTCATCGATATGACATTTTCCTTCATTTACATGTCTAATCAAAGTTAGTTTCATATTTTAAAAAAATACAAATTAGTTTAGATTAAACATGAGATAATATCAAGCATGTTAATTATTATTTATCTTTATCATCACATGCTTGATTTAATTCTAGAACTAATTAAGGGGAGAAATTTGTTGATATAATCAACATGTTTTTTTTAATTTTTGATGATCTAAGGGAGAGAAAATTAATGTTGAGAATATCATAAATGATGTTGATTATAATTTTATTTTATCGATATGCATTTATTGATGGGGAGAAAAATCTTTATAATATAATTTTTACCCCTCACTAATATCAATTTGTCATCATAAAATAGGCAGAGATTGTTAAGAATACACTTTATATCTCTCACCATTTGATTTGATGATAACAAATATTTTGTAATAAAGATTAAAATTTTCTTTGTAGGCTGAATTATTCATATTAGTCATTATGATTATCATTATTAATTTAAATTTTTATAGATAAAAAATATATTTTCTTAAATTTACTAATTATTTATTTCAAGTGTTTCAAGAAATTCATCAGACTCAACTTGCTTCATTAAATCGGGAAAGTCATATCAATTTAGACAGGGACTATTTGAGAATTTCCATAGGACTTGTAAAATAAAATAAATTAAAGCTCACAAAAATGAATATATTTGCTAAATTATTTTTATCTTATTTATTTTTATAAAATATTTGCCATATTTAATTTACATTATTTTACAATTTTCATGAAATTATTTCTTCTGGATAATTTAATTACTTGCACCTAGTTTAACCTTATCCATTGCATTTAAACTTGAGTTTATTTCATTTATTTCTTGTTGAATCAATTTTCATACTTATAGTAATTTGTATCCACTTATTTTAGCATGAGAATTAATTCATTTAGTTAATTATCCAAAGTACCTTTTATTTTAGGTTTATGATTTTAGGTTTAGGTTTGTTTTGTTTTAGATTAGTTTAGGGTTTAGGGTTTAGGTTTAGGGTTAGGTTTAGGGTAGTAGGGTTGGTTAGGTTTTAGGTGTGGTAGGGTTGGTGTGGAGGTGGTTAGTTTTTTTTAATTAGTTTTATGAAACCAATGTTTTGGTTTTAGTTTATTCATTTTATTTTATTTATTTTAGTTTATTTTATTTTATTTTATTTAGCTTTATTTTAATTTTATTTATTTTTAGGTTTTATTTATTTTAGTTTTTAGGTTTAGTTTAGGTTTATATATATATATTTTAAGTTTAGTTTATTTTTAGTTTAGTTTATTTTCTAGGTTTATTTTTTAGGTTAGGGTTTAATTTTATTTAGCTTTAAGTTTTAGTTTTATTTTAGGTTATTTTGTGGTTTATTTTTAGGTTTATTTATTTTAGTTTTTTATTTTATGTTTAGTTTAGGTTTATTTATTTTATTTGTATTTAGGTTTAGGTTTAGTTTTATTTTATTTATTTTTAGTTTAAGGTTTTATTTATTTATTTTATCTTATCTTAGATTTATTTTTATTTATTTTCATTTATTTTTATGTATTTAGGTTTTTTTTGGTTTATTTTAATTTTATTTATTTTATTTATTTTCTTTTATTTTATTTTATCTTTTAAGTAGGTTAGGTTTAAGTTTAGAGATTTTATTTTTTTTATTTTTTTATTTAGGTGCATATATTTACATTTTTTATTTATTTAGTTGGTTTTAGGTTTTAGGGAACAGTTAGTGGTTAGTATCATGGGCCTGGGCCCAGGTTTAGGTGTGAAAGAGTGGTTTAGGTAGTGGGTTTGTTTAGGAGTTTAGGGTCAGGGTTTAGGGAGGTCAGTTTAGTGGAGGTTTTTTTATATTTTATTTTATTTGGTAGGGTTTAGGTGGGTTTAGTTTTTTAGGGTTTAGGTTTTAGTTTAGGGTTTAGGTTTTATTTTTTAATGAGAACAAATTCAAATTCAACATTTCTTCTTTTGATTTCATCAACCAAATAACAATTTTCTAAGACAAGTTACACATAAATAAAAAATGAGCACACATAGGGCAAATAAAACCCAAGAAAAACTACAATCTCTCCAGAAGACAGCCCATAAGCAGATCAATCTTTAGTTTCTCCAGTCCTCATCAGAACCACCCCGCCTCTTGAGTAGCGGGATCGACCAACATATCCTTGATCTATTCCTCCGCCACGACCATGGATGTAACCTCCGTCACTCCTCCTGCCTCCATAACCACCACTGCTCTGACCACCACCTCAAGATCCCCCACCACCATTGAGATAACAATCGCCTCCGTCTTCTCCTCCACTGTGAGATCTAAATTAAGCCAGGTTGACGGTGATGTTCCTGCCATCAAGGTTCTCCCCATTGTCAGGGTTTAGGTTTCTTAAGTTTTAGTGTTTATGTTTATATTTTAATTTATTTAGTTTCTTTAAGTTACATTTATGGTTTGGGGTTTAGGGTTTAGGGTTTAGAAGCATTTGCTTTTAGGGTTTAAAGTTTATGGTTAGGGTTTAGATTTTTTTAGGGTTTAGGGTTTTTTAGGTTTAGGGTCAGGGTTTAGGTTTAGTTTAGTATGGTTTAGGTTTAGGGTTTAAGATTTAGGGTTAATGATTTTGTTTAAAATTGCAAGCAGTTTAGTTTTATTTAATTTTTTTTTTTATTTTATTTATTTAGTTTATTTTATTTTTTTTTATTTATCTAGATTTATTTATTTTATTTAGTTTAGTTTATTTTATTTAGGTTTATTTTTTATTTTTTTTTAGTTTAGTTTTATATTTTATTTTTAGTGAGTTTTATTTTATTTTATTTTTGTTAGGTTTAAGTATTTTATTTTTAGTTTTATTTTATTTTATTTAGTTTGGTAGGTTTAGGTTTAGTTTATTTTAGGTTTAGGTTTATTTATTTTAGTTTATATTTATTTAGGTTTAGGTTTATTTTATTTTATTTAGGTTTAGGTTTTTGTTGGGTTTAGATTTTTATTTTAAGTTTTATTATTAGTTTTATTTATTTTATTTTAGGTATTTTATTTTATCTTTAGGTTAGTTTTATTTTATTTAGGTTTTTTTTTTAGTTTAGTTTACATCTATTTTATTTTAGTTTAGTTTTATATTTTATTTTATTTTCTCTTTTTAGGTTTAGGTTTAGGTTTTTTTAGTTTTTTATTTTATTTTATTTTATTTTATTATTTATTTTTTATTTATTTTTTTAGGTTTTTATTTTAGGTTTGGTTTTAGGTTTTAGTTAGGTTTAGTTTAGTTAGGGTTTGTGGGTAGTTGTGATTTTGGGTTTGGGATCAGGTTTAGCAATGTAGCTAGTTTGTGGTTTGGTTTATTGTGGTTAGGGTGTAGGTAGGGTAGAGTAGGCCTAGGGTTAGTTTTAGGTTTAGGTTTAGGTTAGAGTTTTTTATTTCTTTATTATTTTTTATTATTTTTATTTTTAAAATTAAGTAAAAGTTTTAGGTTTATTTAGTTTATTTTTATTTTCATTTAGTTTATTTTATTTTATATTTTTATTTTAGTTTATTTTTATTTTTATTTACTTAATTTATTTTTAGTTTATTTTTAGTTTTATTTTATTTTTTTAGTTTTAGGTTTATTTTTTTAGTTTAGTTTTATTTTTAGTTTACATTTTTAGGTTTATGTTTATTTTATGTTTAGGTTTAGTTTAGTTTTATTTTATTTTTTAGTTTAGTTTTAGGTTTTATTTTAGGTCTATTTTTAGATATTATTTAGTTTTAGTTTAGGTTTATTTTAGTTTATTTTATTTTATTTAGTTTAGGTTTTTTTAATTTATTTAGGTTTAGATTTTATTTATTTTAGTTTAGTTTATTTTTTTTAGGTTCCATTTAAACTTAAGTTTTATAAGAATTGGGACCGCAATGCCCATTGTAATGTTACCAACAAAGAGAAGCATAAGACCAAGTTAAGTGTTATAGAGATGAGGATGCTTAGTGAATGAGTGGTTTTACTCTGAGATAGAATGCAAAATGAGTATATTCAAAAAAGTTGAGCAAAGGGTAGATAAGATTAGAGAGTCGCATATTTGGCTCAAAAACTCAGTCTCTGATGACCATAGAGAGTAGATGCATTAGATTTGCCTTATGTTAAGAATGGTGAGGTAGACCTAAAAAGACATGGTTAAGATGTATAAAAAATGATCTTAGTATACTTGATTTAAATGAGAATTTGACACATAATAGGACACAATGGAGACAAAGGATTCATGTAGCTGACCCCACCTAGTGGGATTAAGGCTTGTTGTTGTTGTTGTTGTTGTATTTTATTTTAGTTTAGGTTTATGTTTATTTTATTTTAGGTTTAGGTTTTCTTTTAATTTAGTGTTTATTTTTTATTTATTTATTTTTAATTTTAGGTCTTTATTTAGTTTTTTATTTTATTTAAGGTTTTTTTGCCACCATCCTTCAAGATCTTTGATGATAGTGGGAACCACCATAATACATTGCACACTTTAAAGTGGTGATGCAACACCGGCATAACGCAGCTCTCTTCCACCTTTGTAAATAGTTGTTGCATTTGATTGGTACCTCAAGCCAATGGTTCGATGAAGAATTTTCTTGAGTTGGAGCACTTCATCAAGAGGTTTAGAGATCAGAGAGAGGGTGACTAGGGTGACCTCATTGTAGAGAAATAAACTCAACTAGTCCCTTGTTGATTACATTCTCAAGTGAGCAAGAGCATGAAATGCAACCACTTCTGCATACAACATGCCATTGAGATTCTTCTCAAGAATATCCATGAACACCTTCATGCTAACTTTACCATCAAAACATTTGAGATAATGAACAAGATGGCTAGCCTACAAGAGGAAACCAAACTGTTCTTTCTTGACCAATCATCTACAAGCCGGAAGGTGTGAGAAGCCGAGAAGTTATGGATGAGGGAAGTAGCAAGAGTGTAGTAGAGAGACTACAGCTCAACTTCTTTTGCCACCTCCTTTTCCATGACCTCCCATCATACCGCCATAGAATTAAATGATAATTTTACCACCTCAAGAGCCTACCTAAGGGTATTCATATTCATGGCTAGATACTTTTTCACCTACTCTTGTCGAAGATTGAATAAGCCATATTCATTCAAGAGGTGTAGTTAGAAAATCTTTAAGAATCTCTTAAAGAAACCTAACTTTATGAAAGTGCCTAAGAGGCCTGAGAAGGGAAGAGCAATGATCCTGATGCCCCTACCACCACATGGTATGCCTTGAGGATTGTATCACTTTTAAGACTAGCTTGATGCAAATAATTTGACAATCCAAGGAATACTTATTCAACATCCTCTTAGTAACTTGGGATACTAGATCCTTAAGAGCAAAGAAGGTTGGGATACTATCAATTTTAAGAAGATCAAAGATAAGAAAATTTTCCTCTGTGCTTTAAAGTATCTCAAACCCAACACTAAGGAAGGTCCTACTCAAAGAACAACTCTGGGATGAGACCAAACAAAGACATCAAAGAGTCACATTTAAGATAGAGAGAGCCACCGCTTGAGTCTAGTACTCCCTCCACCATGGTAATACCATCTTGCTTTTGAGTCTCTATGAATAATGTATATGTGGATGTAAAATTTTATCGTTTACTTGATTTATCATGACCTCCACCCAAAGAAATTAATAAGAAGGCTTACTTATATATTTCTATTTCATCCTCTTAATTTATAATTAAAGCTCTAGAAATAAAATAAAATTTCATTTCTTTCTTATTTAGAGAATTATCCTTCTAATCAATCAAGTTCTCCTCTTTGAGATTGACTTGGAGTCAAGACTCTAAGGATCCCAAGAAGAAGCTATATGTTCATGAAAGGTAGAACTTTTCACAATCTCATCATTCCAAGATTGAAGGCTTATGCAATGACAAAGTTCTACCTCCTAGTAAAAATTTTTAATTTATATAGCCTTCATAGGATGCTCCACCCATGGATACTGTGGAACTGAGTTGATTATAATGTCCTCTCACCCTACAAAGTTTCTCCTTGTAAGCATATACGACACCTTGTCTTTATCCAAATAGATGAGGAAATCTCTAATCAAGGCCTACTTGATAGGGATATGCTTAGCTAACTCCTACTAAAATGAGGCATGCCACTCAAAGGAATCTTAAGATTACATTCAATGACTTACTCTTAGATGACCAAACAACCGCCTTTTATTACAGGAATGTGGCAACATATTATCAGAGTTTGACCCATGTATGTCAACATCATTTTGAGTC
This sequence comes from Cymbidium sinense, assembly GCA_021442155.1. Lineage (NCBI taxonomy): Eukaryota > Viridiplantae > Streptophyta > Magnoliopsida > Asparagales > Orchidaceae > Cymbidium > Cymbidium sinense. The sequence continues at coordinate 21,665 of JAKCPB010001361.1, forward strand.
TAAGAACTTGCCTATGGTTACTTATGATGTACAACATTGAGGTTTGATCTATCTCAAAAGAAGGCATCACTCCAATATGACCCTAATCATGTAATAAGACCCAAGGCATGATGGGTCTTTTAATGTATGAGATTTTTACTTTACATTGATGATAAAGTAGGGTTTATATTAAACTAGGTTCTTAATTTTATGGAAAAGTATAGTTATTACTTCTTAGGAAAAAATTTCTAAGAATACATTAAAGTAGACATTATCATCTCCAATGATTTCAAGGTTATACATCCTAAGAAATTATGAAAAATGCACAAATGTAAACATAACATCAAATAATTATATAAAAGATCATAAAATAATAGAAGGCCGGCAAATGCAAGTTGTACAACCCAAAGAGAAAAGAAAAATGAAGCTCTACCCTTATAAAACTTGAAATATGAAAGAATAATTATAATTGTATTAAATGCTATAGGGGGTCTTCTTTATTCATATCTCCATTTTTGATTTGGTTCCTTCTTTGATTTGGATGGTGCTTGCTTCAAAGGCATCACAGGACACCCTAGGACAAAGCCTTCTAGCCATTACTCATTCTAATCCCCATGGCACTAATCCTATTTTGTATTGCAAAAATTACATTTATGTGGGAAAAGTAAATCTAACTACACCTCCATAATAGAGGTTAGATAAATATACATATAATCCCAAGTATTTGTATTTATAATTTGGACTTAGTACCCTACACATGGGTAATTAAGCCCACCTATCCTAACTTGGATTATACTTAAGGATTTAAGTGACTTGCAAAAAAAGCATTCACATTTATTTTTAAGCATCCCTTAAGCATAATCCCCTATAGAAAACATGATTAGCTAATATTATCACTATATAAACATACATCTTAACATCTAATCTAAAACAATACAACATAAAACAAAACATACATCATATCATACACCATCCTAACTTAGAACTAGAAGTGGTGACTTAATTATAATGTGTGTATTAAGGCTTTGTGGTAAGCCTTAGGCATTAGAGTGTTGTATTTTCTTAAGTAAGAATTCAATTTAACATGAAAGGTTGATTCCACTTGAAGTAATTTAATTTATTTGAGAATTTTAATTTGTGTTTTTTTTTTTTCATTTAATTACACTTAACAACTAAGTGTTATAAAGAGAGGAAAATAGGATGGCCCTCTTTCATCCATACCTGAAGTCACTTTCTAAAGCATATTAATTTGATTTAGTTCTCTTTAGTGAATGGCTTAATAAATGATTTAATTAATCCTAAGTTTAAGTTCACTTTAAATAATCCTATTCAAAATGAAAGGCATCTTAAGATTAATTTAATTGAATTACTACCACATGATATATATTAAATCATTCCTTTCCATAACATGTAACATGCATATGATTTAATCCTAAGTATATCTATATATGCAACATATTTTAGCACACTTAAATGATGAATGTGTATGTCTAGAATTTATATTTTATTTGATTGTAATATTTAAACATATTAATTTAAAACTTTATCCAAATTCTTATACAAAAAGGACATAAGAATGAAATTAAATAGGCATATCCTATTGTTAAACCAAGGAAGTGAGGTAATCAAATGACCTCCTTGGAGCTAGCTAAAGCCTTGTATTCTTGAGATGTCTAGACTATATACCCATTTGCATTCAAACATATGTAAATTCGTATACATGAACATAGGAAGTAAGCTCCAAATTATATGGCTAATTAATTAAACAACTTAGCCAATTATGAATACATGTAATTTTAATGTAAAAATGGGATTTTCATTCACTAATCACATATACATATACATGTACAAAGATAAGACAAGTATGTCATTGTTAAACCAGAAGTGAGGTAACCAAATGACCTCCTTGGGGCTAACTAAAGCCTCATATTCTGGATGTAGACTACTTGCTTTTGACACACATGGATAAATAAATGAGGGAAAAGAAAACCATGCAAAGAATGTATATATTTTTTGATTGAATCATTTATATATATGAATTAAAGCTCTATCCAAATTCTAATGTTGAAATATAGAAGAATGAAATCAAATGGGTATGTGCTATTGTTAAACTAAGGAAGTGAGGTAAGGGCTACGCTTAAAGCCTTGCATTCCTGGGATGTCTAGACTATATACCCATTAACATTCAATCTTATATAAATCAACACATGAATAGATGAAAGAGAACTCAACATTCATACACTTAAGCTATAAGCACATGCATTTCTTATGTATTTATAACTAGCATCATAACACATATTATTATTCATTTATGAGCTTTTGAAAAATACATTTAGATTTAATAGTGATAATTGCCTCGCATATATTAAATTAAATCAACACATGCAAGCTTACATAAAGGAAATCCATTTTATTTTACTTGATTTTAAAAAGATGGATGCATGAATTCAAATGACATACCAAATTTAGCATGATTGGAAAGAGGACAATCAAATATAAGCATGTGATTCATTCAACCAAACTAGTTCTTAAAGACAGTCAAATCAAATAAGATTATTTAAAGCAAACCAAAGCTTTTTTATTAATTAAGTTTTGGATTTGATTTGATTTAAAGAGGAGAAGAGAAATCATCACATGTTGTTTTAAACCCATTCCCACATTAGTGATTTGATTTAATTTAAGGAAATGTAATTAAGTTGATTTTATGGGTTAATTATGTTGAACTCTTAATTAGATGAATTAATTACTTACCTATGTCACCTTAAAGTAATTTACTAAATAATTATGAGCCAACATGATATGCATGGAAAATAAACTTGCAATGATCTTAGGAAATAAAAGTGCTTAATGCAATTGAGTCATGATTAATAGTTAATTAGATTAAGGGACCTAATTAATTACTCTTATGGTTTTCCCACACATGTGGACTAACCATAATTTCATTAAACTTTTTTAGGTTATTAAACACCCAAAGATCTACCCCATGATTTAATTAATTAAGGTCATGATTATGATTTTAATTTGATTAAGTTATTTAATTAATTAATTAAATCTTAATTAATTTCATTTTAAAAAAGGGTGAAATGAACTTAGGGAAGGGGTTCCAACCCTATTCCTTAGTTCACTTACTGTTGAATAATGATTAATAAACTTAATTAACCAATTTATTGCTATTCATGGGATTAATTAATCATTAATTAACTTAAAAGAGTAGTTAAGGTTTAATTAGTCAATATTCTTAATTAAGTGAGCAATAAATCCCAAAAAAAAATCATGGGAGGCAGGTCATCCCAATAAATTAACCCATAAAATTTGGATTAATTGCTCAAGTAAAAAAGTAATTAAGCTAATTAATTTTTTAATTAAACCTTAATTACTTCAAAATTAGTTAAGATCATTTTTAATTAATTCTTCTAAAAATACCTTTAAAATGAGTATTTATTTGCATTTTTTATTTCTATGATTTTTATGATTTTAGAAGTTTCAGCCATTACAAATGATTAATTAAGCCTAATCATATTTATGTCAGATGGCGCATTGATGTTGTACACTTTCCACGCGATGTCGCACAATTGGCTACTTAAAACTTATCCGACTCAATGTTCATGTGGATATTACACGCTTTCTCATCTCATTCTATCTAAGATCAAATGACTATGATTAATCCCATAGCTTAATACAATTAAATCAAATCATAAAATGATCTAACCATGACACCATTGCTCACTTGATCTAAGTTTATTTGCAGCTGATCAACTCAAAAGGATCCCACACCTTCATGACATCGATCCTAAGAGATCCAACAGCCAAGATCACATGAGATGCAAGTTTTCTTCAAAAATCTCCAACCTATTTTTTTCTACAAATCATTTTTGGAAGCATAACTTACCAGAGCTCAAGACCGATGGCTCAAATGATTGAGGAAGCTTCATCTAGTGGAGACAAAGCTTTGTTGAGCAGTAATTGGATCAATTCCTTGATGTTCACATGAAAGGCCATGAATCAATGATTTAGAGCTCAGCTTTGATCGAAGTCCCACCTGCGAAGCTTGGGAGATTATTCATTCTGATGAGGCATAGGAAGGTGCAGTAATGAGTTTGATGGAGAAATGGGAATGTTAGGTCAAAATGAGTGTACTATTTTGGGATGGACTAGAATGGAATTTTTTGATCATGGAATGAGCTTGAAGCTTAGGGAATGGCTTTAGTAGCTCATATTGGGTAGTTAGGGCTTTGAGGAATTATTTTTGTGTGTGTTTGAGTGTAAATGAGGGGGTGTATACCCCCCTTCATCTTGATCGGATGGTGGGATTGGGTTTGGCCTCTAGCTATGGGTTTCAAATGTTCAAATGGGGAGGGTGAGGTGATTTCACCTCCCATGGGTCATGGCTGACCCAACCACCCTTTGGGTCAAGTTGGGCGTGTAGGTGCCTAGGTGGACCATTGGGAGATTACCAAGTGGCTAAGGAATGGAAATGATAACTTACTTGGGTGATTTGTCTCATGTGATTCACTTGACCCAAGGGTAGAATGATCATTTGGCATTGGATTTGATTTGGAAATATTTGAAATGAGTCAAAAGTGTGTTAGCCAAAATTTCAAGTCAGTAGGAGTTGATTTGGTTAGGTTTGGCTCAATTTGACTAATTTAGGTCAAATTGGGTTCAGTTGGGCCAAGTTGACCAATTGATCAAATTGGGTCAAACCAAGGGTTAGGTCAGGTTCAAATGATCATTTTAGATGTTTTTGATTCAATTGGTTTGGTTTAGTTTCACTTAGATTTGATTTTGGCTCATTTGAATTCATTTGGGTCAAATGGGTTAAGTTGACCAATTTGACCAAATTGGCCAAAGTAGCTTGGGTTGGATGTTTGGGTTTAGTTGACTAATTGAAGATGAATGTAGGCCTTGGTTTTGATTTAGGCCAACTTGAACCTTTAGGTCAATTTGGACTAAGAAAGTCAATTGGGTTCAATTGGGTCCGATCATGGTTTTAGTCAAGTTTAGCAACCAATTTGGAATGAATTTGAATCATTGGTTGCAATCAATTTGGTTTATATTTTGATTGACCCAATTTCTTTCTTTAGGTCAATTTGGATCAACTTGGGTCAAGAGGGCCAATGGGTTTGGTTTGACTCTTGAAGGTCAAGTTATATTCAAATATTAATTTTGATTTGGTATGAATCATTGGTTTCAAGGGATTTGGCTTAGCAATTTGGCTAGTTTGGGTTCATATGGTTAAGGGGTTGACTTGGTCAAATGACCAAGTTGACTTGGTTTGACCTAATTGACAATTGATCAACCTAGGGTGATCAACAATCATGATTTGGGGTTTTGATGGGCTTGGTTCAATCTAATTTGGGTAGGATTAGAACTTGGCTCAAATAGGTCAAATTGGCCAATTAGGGTTTTGTTGGCTTGATTTTGGGTTGAGTTTTATTTAGTTGAGTTTATATATAGATTTGGGATTGATATATAAATTCTATTGCAATTGGCCTGGGTTCAAATGATTTTTGGTTCATTTGAACATTTCAAGTCGAAAGGGTTAAGTTGGGTTTGACTTGGGTTTATTTTTGTTTGGCCTGATGATTGTAGATTTAATTTATATTTGTGAATATAATCTAAGGTATGATTGATTCATGAGAAAATAAATTGAATTTGGGTTTTGGAATGAAGGAATTTGGCTAAGTCCATGGAGTTGGGTCATGTGGCTTAGGTTTGGATTTTGATTCAGTTTGATTTTGTTTTGATGATTTAAATGTATATTCCATTTAAATTTGTGAAGATGATTGAAAATATGATTGATTTTTGAGAAAATCAATTGAGTTGAATTAATTTGGTTTTAAGATTTGGCTAAGTCCATGGATAGGTCATATGGCTTAGAAGGGTTTTGATTTAATTTGATTTAGTTTGATTTAGTTTTGATCATTTGAATGTAATATGATTAAAGATACAAATTGATTATGAGAAAATCAATGATTTTGGATTGATTTATTAAGATTTGGCTATGTCCATGGGATAGGTCATATGGTTTTAGAAGGGTTTCAAGTTTGGATTTGATCATGGGCTTCAATCATTTGGTTTTGGAATTTTGGATTTGATTTGAATTTGATGTTTGAATTAAACTTGAGGTTTGGAAGGTGAACATGGATTGGATTTGGGTTGTATGGTAGGAGGATTATCCTAATTCCTAAGTCATAACCTAATCATATGGTTAACCCTTCTAAGTCATTAGGCTTAGGTTAAGTTTTTACCTAATGTGACTAGGCAAATCTTAGTGTTTAGAAAACATCTAATTCTAAGATGGGAAGATTAAATTTGCACTCCAAAAGTGAGGTTACTGCCTTAGGATCCATAGTATTGCCCTTGGAGATAAATGATTGGAAGACTGAAGCCAAGTTTCACATTATAGACTCGGATACATCTTTCAACGCTTTCCTTAGGAGAGCATGGATACATGAGAATAATATAGTTCCATCCTCTCAACATTAGTGTACAAAGTTTGTGAGAGGTGGGATCGTCTACTGTGTCAAAGGATATCTCAAGCCATTTATAGTTCATGAGGTTGACATATATGAGGATGTGACTTACCACCTCCATCAAAATGAATAAGTCTATTCTCACAAACTTGCCAAAGTTTAGAAATAAAAGAAAAACAAAAAGAAAAAGAAAAAGAAAGGGAAAAAGAAAAATAAAAGAAAAGAGAAAATGAAAAAGAAAACAAAAGGGAGCGGAAATAGACTCGGAGTAGGAAGTGGAGCATGATATTAGATTCCACCCACAGTTCATTACTCCATTCAAACATATGGGTAGGATGATCTAACATCCACCAAGCAGAGGAAGAGGCTAGTTCAAGGGCAGTCTTATGGGTGTAAAACTTCCTTATTGGCCACCCAATAGAAGATATGTCCCAGCTACTAGGAATAAAGCTACTATCTATATAGACTTAGAGTCTAGTTCATAAGATGCATCTTATATGGTTAGCACACTAGCCAGCTCTTCCCAGCAGTAGATTCCCTTGGAGGTGACACTTGCACCATATAGAGATGAAGATCGGGCTCCAAAGCAAAGCATAAGTGTATCTGAGTCTATATGTGAAACAGTTAGGCATCAGTTAGGAAACTTAGCTCTAACCCCACTTTCCTTTCAAAAAGCTGATGGTTTGGTAGTTAAGGAAGCTCCTAAGTCATCCTCTGGTGTGAAGACTTAGAGGTTCTTTCCGGAAGCATCATCCTCAAGTCAAGAAGTTGATGTAGAACTTTAGGATGATTCATATAAAAATTTAATAGAATTACCTTTTGATTGGTAGTTTCCTTATGTTTATAATTTAGCAAAGAAAGGGTTAATCCCACATACTTGGTCAAAGTATAGGTCAGACTAAATCGAAAGAATATGTAAGAATAGAAGCAAAAGCTCTCAATCAAGATCGAGACTAAGATTCAATATAGTGGGTCCAATCGATGATGATTATTATTGCTTAGTCATCACCAATCATTTGGAATTGATAGGGTCTTTTCAAATCACATTAACTCATATGAGAAGTTGTGCTTAGAAACTTCAAATGATCTACATGATTTTAAAGTCAAAGATGCACTGCTAGAGTTCGAATAAGAGATCAAGTCAACCATCAACGAGCTCAAGGAAATGAACTTAGGAACTGGAGAAGATCCATTCTCGACATACATCAGTTATTTGTTGAATGAAATTGTAACCAATGAATTAGTTAGGATATTGACTGAGTTTAAGGTCTTCTTTGCATGGAGTTATGAAGAGATGCCTGGATTGGCACCTAACATGGTGTTCCATAAACTACTAATAGAGACTACTACTAACCCTATCAAGTAAGATCCTAGATCTATGTGATTAGACATAGAATAATAGGTCATTTCTGAAGTCAAGAAATTGATCGATGCTGGCTTCATCCGAAAAAATAATGTACCGGTTAGCCAAAGATCATCCCAATTAAGAAAAGAATGGCCAAATTCACATATGAGTCCATTTTAGAAATTTAAATATGTCCAAAAGATAAATTTCCACTACAATCCCGAGTTGATGGTGGACATTGCCTCATCTTATGCGCCTTCTTATATGGATGTTCATATGGATATAATCAAATAAAGATGGTTCTTGAAGTTGAAAGAAACATTGCTTTTCAAACCTTGATCAGAATCTATTGCTATAAGGTCATGCCTTTCAGCCTTAAAAATGTTGTTGTTACATACCAGCAGGCTATGACTCAAATCTTTGATAACTCATTTATTCATCATCATGCTAATCATCAAAAGTAGAGAAAAGAAAGACCGTCTCTTTGACTTGAGAATAGCTTTCAAATAGTTAAGATAATTTAAGCTCAAAATGAACCTCCTGATGTGAGCAATCAGAGTAGCTTCAAGGAAATTGGGTTTGTTGTCGACACCAAGGATTAAATTAAATCTAGAACATCATATTAGAAATTCCACACCTTAAAAGTTTAACTCAACTCAGATCATTCCAAGGGTAGTTGGCGTATCTAAGATGCTTTATATCCAACCTATCGGGAAGATGTCAACCATTCTCAGCACTTGTCAAAAAGGACACCAAGTTTAAGTGGGATGATAAGTGTGAGCATGCCTTCGAAGACATCAAGCATTACCTAATGATGCCACCTGTCCTAGCATCTCCTATCCCAGGAAAGCCGCTCATACATTACACTGCTGTGTTAGATGACTCTTTTGGTGCTTTGTTGGCCCAAGCCAACAATGAAGCGATGGAAAATGCACTCCACTACCTCAATCATCCTCTAATCACTTCTGAGGCTAATTATCCACCCATTGAGAAGCATTACCTAGCTTTAAACTTTGCATCCCAAAGCTACAACACTACAAGCTTCCTCATAAGGTAAACTTAATCTCTAGGATCAATGCACTAGAGTATCTCATGACATGACTGAAACTATCTGGACGGTTGACATGATGATCCATGATCCTTTCGTAGTTTGACATTACCTTTGCAACCCTCTATGCACTGAAAGGATAAGCACTAATAGATTTTGTAGCAACACACCCACTTCCCGCTGACTCTCCACTTAGTGATGATTTCCCTGATGAATAAATCATGAACTTAGGGCATACTAGCATTCACTACTAGGAGATGTACTTTGATGGTGCGGCTTTTTCTCAAAGAGGAGATGAACCATAATCCACTATTCTAGAAATTACAGAGGTAGGAATAATTCTATTGACTCTGGACCGTGATGTGATGAGAGTCTCATATCATCTATCCAATCCTTGCACCAACAATGAAGCTGAATATGAGGCTCTCATTGTCAGTCTAGAGTTAGTCATTACTCTAAGCATCCAGAACATCAACATCTTTGAGGATTCTTAGCTAGTTATCAACCAAATCATTGGGTTCTATAAGGTTATAAACCCAAGCTCCATCACTATGACAAGTACACCATGGAGTTGTTGGCCCAAATGCTAGAAGTTACCATTTATAAGATTCCTCGAGGAGAGAACACCATAGTGTATGTTTTAGCCAAGCTTGCCAAAGAGTTGGAATGTTCGAAGGATGAGTCCATATCAATAAAGGTCTAAAATAGACAAGTGTTATCGCTTATTGATATTGAACTCATCAAAAAGTACTCTCTTGAAGGGGAGGTTTCCATTGCCAAGAAGGATAAGGAGTTATATTAGCAAAAACCATTCATGGATTACCTAATTAAAAGAAAACTACATCATGAGAAGTCCCAAGCCCATCAGATGAAGTAGAGAGCACTTTCCTATGGTCTAGTGGATGGTGTCTTGTATCAATGATCTTTCAATCATATGTGGTTACGTTGTTCATACAAGCACAAATCTTGTACGATCATGACTGAGGTACACTCAAGATGATGTGGAACCAACCAATATGGTCCAAAGATGAAAGCCAAGATTAAGAGACTAGGATACTACTAGCCATCGATGATCAAAGATTGCATGGATATGGCTAATACACATTATGGTCCTACACCAACCACCCAACATTCTACATCCTACATTGGACTCATGGCCATTCGTGTGTTGGGATACTGACATAGTGGATCTAATTGATCCTCATTCTTTCAAGGGTCATCGATTCATCTTAGTTGTTACTGACTACTTTTCCAAAGGGGCAAAGGAGATTTTTCTCAATGAGGTCACAACTCAGCATGTTCTCCAATTTTTTATGAACCATATCATATATAGGTTTAGTGTGCCTTGATAAATTATATTTGATAATGGTACTGCATTCAAGAGCACTGAGATCAACACCTTTGCTTGTAGTCACAGTATAGATTGGATATATTCTACCATCAACTACCCAAGGGTAAATGGCTTAGCAAAAGCCTACAAGAAAACTCTTATCTAAATATTGAAGAAGACACTCGACAATAATAAGTGGTGGCATCAGTAGTTAAAACCTTGTGGGCCCACTGCACCACATATAGAACTCCAACTTAGTCTACTTCTTTCTCTTTAGTGTATGAGTCCAAAGCTGTTCAACCATTAGAAGTCCAACTCCCATCACTAAGGATAACTATGGGTAACAAGATCATAATAGAGCAGAACACCAAGTTACGGTTAGAAGAGATTAAAGGATTGGAGGAGAGACTCCTGCAAGCATGCTAAAACCTTGAGTTGTACAAAGGTAAAATTATTCAAGCTCATAACAAGTTGGTCAATCCTAAAGCTTTTCAAGTAGGAGAACTTATTTTATTTTTGAGGAGATTGATTATTGCCCATCGTAAGATGGGAGGCAAGTTTGAACCCACTTGGGAAGGCCCTTTTGATACAAGAAGCCTACCATGGAGGATCTTATCAGATTATAAATCATAAGGGAGAGTGCCCAATGCTTCCAATCAATGGGCTCTACTTAAATAAATATTATAAATCATGTTTGAAAATAATTATCATTAATGAAAATTCTATTTTTGGATTCAATCTTTTCCATGTTGAAAGTATTCTTGTTGGAATCTGCGATATTTTAGGTAGGTGTAATGAACTGAGCAGTCATCCTTCATCGACAAAACACAAACACAAACTATGCACAAACATATAAAATAAATACATATTTTTGGCTTGGGCTACTCTAAGGTGAGATAACGTCCCCAACGACACTCACTCAGTAGCTGTTTTAGGTCGGGCTGACGTGCTACCCTGCTAGTGTGTCACCCTAACAGTCTTCTTTCTTTGGAGGATGTAAGTCTGCTATGCTTTCCTTCCTTACTTGGCCACTGCACATCGACGAGTGCCTTACTAGTTTGCCAGGCTTTACTACATGCCCGGTAAGCTACCTTATGTTGGCTTCATTTTAGAAGATGTGAGTCTGCTATACTTTCTTCTTAGATTAACCTTCATGCACTGACTAGGTCAAGTATATTTAAAGTTTAAGATAAGTCCCATGGCAGCTCCTTCCCTCCTGACTGCTTCAAGTGTAGATCCAGTCATTCCTCGGGGCTCCCCACTTATTTGTCGCTCTAGGTCAAATTGTATATGTCCCACCAATGAAAGACTATCCTGATGTTCAATTCTGCTTGAAAAGTTGTAAGTCTACACACTCTCTTTCTAGATAGATCATTGCACACCGAGGGGCACCTTAGGTTGGTTAGTTCTCAGTATGCTAACGGATACACCACTCATGCTGATGAATACAGCTTAGGTTGGTTGGTTCGTACCTTAGGATACATCACTCATGGCAGATGTAAGTCTGTTACGCTTTCTCCTTGAGTTGGCCATCGTAGACCTATAGGCTTTTCTTTCGTGATAACACCTAAAGCACCTCCCATGTGGGCACTATATTTGATCACATCCTTTGCGACCCCATTTAGACATTACCTAGATTACTATCAGATTAGATAGTTCCCCTTTCCTTATAACCACCCCTATGGCTGAAGTATCCATCCTATGGATGTGTGGATTCTCCCTTGGTCTAGTAAATCAGAGATAGGTCAAGGCTAACATAGCCCCTTTCAATGTGGTCCCTCACACACCAATAGGGTCCACACAAACATATATACAAAATATATATTCACTTGTGGATTAGAAGGACATCCCTAGTGGTACCTTTTTCGAAGCATACATTGTATCTTTAGGGCAGTGTCAGCAAACCTCCCTATAAGAATCTCTTGATTACACTTGAGTTGATATAAGTCCCCAACAACATTCACTTAGTAGTCTCCCCTAAGTAATCTTCTATTTATTGTGCTATCAACAGGTCACCATAGCAGTTGTTCCCTGCTTTAGAAGATGTAAGTCTACTATGCCTTCTTCCTAGTATAGCCATTGCACATCAAAAGGCAACCCTGGTTGCTAGCTCTACCATCAAGTAGATTATCTCTTTGGATTTGTAAATATGAGATACGACAAGTCCGATATAGCCCCTTCTCAGTGGGTCCATCGCACATTAACATGATCCATAAATTAACTCTATCAAATTTGACGGAGCTCACATCCCCAGTAGATATGCCCTCAATTTGAAATCAAACTAAACCATACAAACAGTACTAAATCACATGAAATTAAGATAAAATTAATTCTGACTACTTTTGAGTTATCATAAGTCTCCAATGACATTCACTTAGTAGGCTCCCTAAGTCAAGTACAATTTTTTTTGCATCCAATAGGTCACCCCAATAGTTATTCTGCACTTTGGAAGATGTAAGTCTGTAATGCCTTCTTCCTAGCATAGCCATTGCACACCAAAAGGCAACCCCTTATGTTGGCTAGCTCTACCTCACAGCTGATAGACTATCCCTTTAGATTTGTAAACCTAAGGTAGGTCAAAGATGATATAGCCTATTATTAGTGGATCCATTGCACACTCACAGGGTCCATACATTAACTCAGATTAAATTAAACCCAATCTGATTTTCCTCAATGGATTTATATCACACCCTTCAACCTATTGGAGCCCGAAATCATATATAAATAATTCAAGTAAATAAATCAAATTCAAAACCAACCTCCCTAGTGGAGCCAAATTAAACTAACTCCCTAGTAGAGTCTAAATTAAAGAAATCCAACCAAACTTATATTCCTAGCTGATACATCCCCAAGCAAATCTATGAAATCAAACTCAAATCCCAATCCCTAGTGGATAGCCTGAACCTGCTTCCCTAGTGGAAGGTTCATATACATGATCCCTAGTAGACTCGAGCCCATATCTCTAGCAGATGTGCCTCCACAACAATTAAAATAAAATAAATTAAAGTCAATTCGATCTTAATCCATGGTGGATTATAGATTCTTATCCCCCGTGGATCTTCTTTCCTGAAATCATATAATCAAATCAAATTCAAACCTTATCCCCATCAAATTTTCTTCTTCTATGCCCTCGACATAGACCCCTCACATGTCATGTCCAATGCATGTGATCCTAGATCTCCCTCCATGTCCTTGACATGGAATTCTCATCAAATCTTATTTTTTCTCTTATGCACACCTTTAATACTTCAACCAAAAGCCTAACTGTTTATTCCTTCAAATTACATCATCTTAACATTGTAATCAACATTTTATGATTTTTGATGGTGTAAGCTCAAACTAACTATACAATATCATGCTAAAGATATTATATTATAAATTAACACACTATATTATATTATAATATATGATGTTATATTATAATATATTATGTTATATTTTAATTTGATATAATATAATATATTGCCTAACATTACACTTCATTAGAATTACATAAAAGTAACAAATAATAAAATTTTCTCAAAATATGAATAATATTCATTTTAGGTGTAAAATTGTTTATTTTCTATTATAAATGGTACAAAATAGCATAATTTTGGTGTTGCTTTTGGTGTGCGCTATGAATTTGGCCAAATTCTTCCATCTCAACCTTCAAATTAACATTTTTGTAAGTTTTGACCCAATGTATTATAACAAAAGTAAAACAAACTAAATTGTACAATAACATTTAGTAACACACCACCACATTCATATATATGTGAAGTTATATTGTTATGTACATTATATTTTAATATGCTTTCATATAATATATTATCTTACATTACACCTTAAAATGAATCTCTTTAAGCAAAAAATTTATAAAATTTGGTTGAAAATTGAATATTTATTTTGGATGCAAAATACCATTCTCTTGATTAAATGACACACCATAGCACACACAATTAATGATGTTCCCTAAAGCTTACCATAAATTTGGCCAAATCCCATCATCTGAACCTATAAATTAGTTTTTTTTTTTATGAATTATACCAGTACAAACTCTACTACATCATACTATAACAAACTAAAATATGCTAAACAACAAGTAGCAATACACAATAGTACTCTATAATGCATGATGCTACATTATGTTATGGCGTCCTATATTATAATACACTATAGCATATTATATTATATTATATTGCATATCACATCACAAGGGATTGCTTGAGATAAAAAATCATAAAATTAGTCCAAAAAAAACTATAAATTTTGGTCATTTCACTTAAATATTTTAAATTGAAACAATATATTATGATGCCATGCTCTATCTATTATGAATTTGGCAAAATTCCACCATTTTAAAGTCTAAATCAACATTTTTATAAATAATGCTAGTGTAGCATCGATTGCATGATTGTAAAATATTAAAAGAATTTAAAATGCGCAGAACAATATATTATGATTTATGATGCTACACTATGCTACAATGTATAATATTTATTTTGAACATAAAATCTTACTTTGTAGACTACAAGTGGCATACCACACCTTTGGTAATACAACCTAATTCCTAATTCAAATTTAACAACTTTCATTATCGATTTATTAAATTAAATTTTTGTGATTTATATTAATGTAGACTATAGGCATACTACCATAATATACTAAAACATTTTAAAACATCTTATAATATCAAAAAACACATCACTACATGCTCAAATATATGATGCTACATTATACTATAATATATGGTATTATAATATGATTTAGGGTTAGGGTTTAAGGTATTAAAATCTTTAATAGTCAAGGTAAAGTCTCTGGAAGATATTTTCTTTAGCTACAATAACAATGTTATGAATAGGTCATTCTTTAGATATACCCCTAATGACATCCTTTTAAAGTTTAGGGTTTAGGGTTTTGAGTTAAGGTTTAGGGTTAGTTTAGGGTTTAAGGTTAGTTTAGGGATTAGGGTTTAGGGTTTGGGGTTTACGATTATAGGTTTTAGGGTTTAAAGTTTTATTATTTAAGGTTTACTATTTAGAGTTTAGGGTTTAGGGTTTTAAGGTTTAAGGTTTAGGTTTAGGGTTTAGGGTTTAGGGTTTAGGGGTTAGGGTTTAGGGTTTTTAGTGTTTAGGGTTTAGATTTTAGGTTTAGGGTTTAGGGTAGGGTTTAAGTTTAGTTTAAGCGTTTAGGTTTAAGTGCTTTAAGGTTTTTTTATTTAATAGAGAACAAATTCAGATTCAACAATTCTTTTTTTTTATTTCATCAACCTAATAGCACCTCAAGTTTACTAAGACATAAGTGACGACATAGATAAAAAATGAGCACCCATAGAGTAAATCAAAAACCCTAGATAAGGTGAACCATCTCTTATGTAGAGACACGATTCCATAAGTAGCAGATCAAATCGGCCATTCTTCTATTTCTGCAGTTCCTATCAAAATCACCCCCCACCTCTCGAGTAGCGGGATTCGCCATCATATCCCCGATCTCTCCCTCTGCCACCACCATGTTTGTAACCTCCATCTCTCCTCTAGCCTCCATAGACAGCACTGGTCCGACCACCACCTCCATATCCAGCAACACCTCCAGACTCCCCCCTGCCTCCCCACTGCCATATCCTCCTTCGTCTCCACCATAAAATCTAGACTAAGCCTAGTTGAAGGTGATGTTGGTGCCGTCAAGGTTCTGCCCATTCTTAGGGTTTAGGGTTGTAGGCTTTATGGTTTAGGGTTTAGGATTTAGGGTTTCAGCTTTAGGGTTTAGGGTTTAAGTTTTAGAGTTTAGGGTTTAGGTTTGTTGGTTTAGGGCTTAGGGTTTAGGGTTAGTTTTAGGGTTTAGAATTTAGGGTTTAGGGTTTAGGATACAGTGTTTAGGTTTTTTTTTAAAAACATTAAGTGAATTGCCAGGTTTAGGTTTATTTAGTTTATTTCTTTATTTATCTATGTGAGTTTATTTTATTTTTTATTTTTATTTATGTGTACTTTTTATTTTTATTTAGTTTCGTTTATTAATTTTAGGTTTATTTATTCTACTTTAGGTTTTTTATTTTATTTTTTAGGTTTAGGTTTATTTTTTAGTTCAATTTTATTTTTATTTATTTTTTTTATTTTATGTTTTATTTTTAGGTTTAGGTTTAGGTTTAGGTTTTATTATATTTTTTAGGTTTAGGTTTTAGTTTTTCTTTTAGGTTTATTTTTAGGTTTTATTTTTTAGTTTTGGTTTAGGTTTATTTTAGTTTATTTTATTTTATTTTATTTAGGTTTAAGTTTAGGTTTAATTTTTTTAGGTTTATGTTTTAGTTTTATTTATTTTGCTATAGTTTATTTTATTTTAGGTTTTGGTTTATTTTATTTTGTTTATTTTTTTATTTTATGTTTAGGTTTTTTTAAGCTTAGTGTTTCAGTTTTATTTTATATTTATTTTTAGGTTTTTATTTTTAGGTTTATTTCTTAGGTTTAGGTTTTTATTTAGTTTTTATTTTATTTTATTTTTATTTATTTTATGTTTAATTTTATTTAAGTTTTTATTCTTAGCATTTTATTTTATTTACTTTAGTTTAGGTTTTATTTTTATTTTGTTTATTTTTATTTTATATTTTATTTTATTTTTAGGTTTAAGTTCAGGTATTAGTTTAGGTTTTTTTATTTTATTTTATTTTAGTTTAGGGTTATTTATTTATTTTATTTTTAGGTTTTATTTTGTTTAGGTTTAGACTTTTAGGTTTTTAGGGATTAGGGTTTAGGGTTTTTGGTTTAGGGTTTATAGTTTAGGGTTTTAAGGTTTAGGGTTTATGGTTAGGGTTTACAGTTTAAGATTTAGGGTTTAGTGTTTACGATTTAGAGTTTAGTGTTTTGAGGTTTAGTTTAGGGTTTAAGGTTTATGGTTAGTTTAAGGTTGGGTTTCACTGACAATCCAGTGGTTTAGGGTCTTGTGGGTTTTTAGTTTAAGGTTTTGGGATGCGTTAGTTTAGGGTTTAAGTTTACATTTTGTGGTTTTTTGTGGATTTAAGGCCTGGTTTGTGGGTTTAGAATTGTAGTTTTGGCTCTGTGCCTAGGGTTTATGGATTTTAGGGTTTAGGCCTAAGATTTGTGGATTTGGATTTAAGGTAGGTATAGGGTGTGGTTTATGATTTTATTTTTAAATTAAGCAAATAGTAGTTTAGTTTAATTAGTTTATTTTTTATTTATTTTAGTTCATTTTATTTTATTTATTTAGGTTTATTTTTTATTTTATTTATTTTAGTTTATTTTATTTTAGTATATTTATTTTAGTTTATGTTTTATTTTAGTTTATTTTTAGGTTTCTAGGTTTATGTTTCTTTAGTTTATTTTTATTTTTATTTTATTTTTTTTAGGTTTAATATTTAATTTTTAGGTTTAGGTTTTATTTTTAATTTTTAGGTTTAGGTATAAGTTTTTATTTTATATTTTTAGGTTTAGATTTTAAGTTTTTATTTCAGGTTTATTTTTAGGTTTTAATTTTAATTTAGGTGTAGGTTTATTTCTAGTTTATTTTATTTTATCTACTTTAGGGTTTAAGTGTAGTTTATTTTAGGTTTTATTTATTTTAGTTTAGGTTTAGGTTTATATTATTTTGTTAATTTTAGGTTTAGGTTTTTTTAGTTTAGGGTTTATTTTTATTTGTTATTTATTTTTAGGTTTATTTTTTAGGTTTAGGTTTTCATTTAGTTTTTATTTTATTTTAGGTTTATTTTATTTTTATTTTACATTTAATATTTATTTTATTTAGGATTTTTATTTTTTGGTTAATTATATTTTTTAGTTTAGTTTAGGATTTTATTTACATTATTTTATTTTAGTTTAGGTTTTTATTTTATTTTATTTTTTTTATTTTATTTGGGTTTATGTTTTTTTATTTATTTTATTTTTATGTTTTTTTAGTTTAGGTTTTGTTTTTTAGGTTTTTACAATTTAGGGTTTAGTTTTTAGAGATTGAAGTTTAGGGTTTAGGGTTTAGGGTTTAGGGTTATAGGTTTTAGGGTTTATTATTTAGGGTTTAGGGTTTAGGATTTAGGGTTTAGGGTTTTAGGGTTTTAACTTTAGGGTTTAGGGTTTAAGGTTTAGGGTTTTATGGTTTAGTGTTTTGGGTTTAGGGTTGCAAGTTTAGGGTTCAAGGTTTCAGGTTAGTTTTTGGATTTAGGGTTTTGAGTTCAGGTTTTCTAATTATAGTTTTAATTTATTTTTATTTATTTTATTTTATTTTAATTTTTATTTTTATTTAGGTTTAGTTTTATTTTTATTTAGTTATGTTTATTTATTTTAGGTTTTTTATTTATTTTTTTTTTATTTTATTTTCTTTTTAGGTTTAGGTTTATGTTTAGGTTTATCTTTTAGTTTTATTTCATTTTATTTTATTTTTTGTTTAGGTTTTATTTTTTTTATTTAGGTTTTAGGTTTTATTTTATTATTTTAGGTTTAGGTTTTAAGTTTTTATTTTGGGTTTCTTTTTAGGTTTTATTTTTTAGTTTAGGTTTATGTTTATTTTTAGTTTATTTTATTTTATATATGGTTTAGGTTTAGGTTTAGGATTAGGTTTATGTTTATTTATTTTAGTTTTGTTTATTTTAGTTTAGATTTATGTTTATTTTATTTTGTTTATTTTAGGTTTAGTTTCTTTTTTATTTTTAGGGTTTAGGTTTTATGGTTTATTATTTTAAAGCTTATTTTTCAGGTTTAGTTTTTTATTTTATCTTTTTAGTTTATTTTATTTTTATTTTAAGTTTAATTTTCAGTTTATCTAAGTTTTTTATTTTTTTTAGTTTAGTTTAGTTTTTATTTTTAATTTTATTTTCTTTTTTAGGTTTAGGTTTAAGTTTAGGTTTAGGTTTTGGTTTTAATTTAGGTTTTTATTTTATTTTAATTTTTTATTTTAGTTTAGTTGAGGTTTATTTATTTATTTTATTTTTAGGTTTTATTTAGTTTAGGTTTAGCATTTTAACTTTTTATGGTTTATGATTTAGTGGTTACTGAGGGTTTAGGTTTAGGTGTCCAGGGTTTATGGTTTAGGGTTTATGGTTTAGGTTTTAGGGTTTAAGTGTGGTTGTGGGTTTGAGGTTTAGGGTTTAGGGTTTAAGAATTTTAGTGTAGGTGGGGGTTTATGGTTGAGGGTTTAGGTTGGGTTGGGTTTATAGTTTAGGGTTTAGGGTTTTTAGTTTTTTTTTATTTTTACAAAGAAGAAATTTAGACTCAACATTTCTTCTTTTTTATTTCATGAACCAAGTAACACTCCAAGTTTTCTAAGATATAAGCGATGACATAGATAAAAAATGAGCACACATAGACCAAAACCAAAGGCATAGTTCCATAAGTAGCAAACCAGATCAGCCATCTTCAGTTTCTCCAGTTCCCATGAGAACCACCACAGCTGTAACCTCTATTGCTCCTCCCGCCTACATAACCACTACTCCTCACCACCACATATCCACCAAAGACATATAGATCCCCACCCACCACGATAATCCACCTCCACCACCTGATTGAGCCCTTGACAAAGGATTATTCCTTCCATCAAGGTTCTGCACATTCTTAAGGTTTAGTTTTAGGTTTAGGTTTATTTTTTAAACTTATTTAGTTACTTTAGGTTTAGGTTTAGGGTTTAGAGTTTAGGGTTTAGGGTTAGGGTTTAGGGTTTAGGGTTCAGGTTTAGGTTTTCTGCCCAGTGGTTTTGGGTTTATGCTTTTGTGGTTTAGGGTCTGTGGTTTAGGATTTATGGTTTTAGGGTTTATTGTTTAGGGTTTAGGGTCAGGTTTAGTTTGTATGTTTAAGGTTTAGGGTTTAGGGTTTAAAGTTAATTTTAAGATTTAGGGTTTAGAGTTTAGGGTTTTTTAAAAAGAAAAATTAAGTAAACTGGTAGGTTTAGTTTATTTTTTCTTTATTTTAGTTTATTTTATTTTTTATTTTTATTTAGGTTTATCTTTTTATTTAATTTAGTTTATTTATTTTAGTTTAGGTTTTTTTTTTCAAGTTTGTTTTTTAAGTTTAGGTTTAGGTTTAGGTTTATTTTTTAGGTTTTATTTTTTATTTTTAGGTTTACTTTTAGGCTTTTATTTTATTTTCTAGGTTTAGCTTTTAGGTTTTTATTTTAGGTTTTAATGTTTTATTTTTTAGTTTAGGTTTAGGTTTATTTTAGTTGATTTTATTTTATTTAGTTTAGTGTTTAAGTTTATATTAGATTTAAGTTTAAGTTTTTTTTTAGTTTAGTTTATTATAGTTTAGGTTGAGGTTTATTTTATTTTGTTCATTTTATTTTATTTGAGGATAAGTTTTATTTTGGGTTATTTTATTTTTTTCTTTTTAGGTTTTATTTGTTGGTTTAAGTTTTTATTTTATTTTATTTTAGGTTTATTTTAGTTATATTTTAGTATTAATTTTAATATTATTTAAGTTTTTAAATCCTAAGTTTATTTTATTTTTTAGTTTATTTTAAGTTTTTATTTTTTTATTTGTGTATTTTTAATTTCTTATTTTAATTAATTTTTAGGTTTAGGTTTAGGTTTTATTTTAGGTTTTAATTTCATTTTATTTTTTTAATTTTATTTAAGTTTAGGTTTTTATTTATTTATTTATTATTTTTATGTTTTCTTTACTTTAGGTTTAGGTTTTTAGGTTTTTAGGGATTATAGTTTAGGGTTTTGGGTTTTGGGTTTGGGTCATGATTTAGTTTTATGGAGTTTAGGGTTTAGATTTAGTTTGGGTTTTATGGTTTGTGTGGTTTGTGGCTCAGGAGGGCCTAGGGTTTGTGGTTTAGGGTCAGGCCAGTTTCAGTTTAGGTTAAGGTTTGGGTTTAGGTTTTAGGTTATTTATGGTTTTAGGGTTTAGGTTTAAGGGTTTTGGGCATAGTATGGTTGTTTTTATGGTTTTAGGATTTAGGGTTTGGGTTATTGTTGTTTTGTGGTTTTGGTTAGTAGTTTGTTTGGTTTTTTTTAGGTTTGTGGCTCAGTATGTCAGTTTTAGATCCGTGATTAGGTTAGTTTATGGTTTTTAGTTTGTGGTTTGGATTTTTTTTATTTAAGTAAACTGGTAGATTTAGGTTTATTTAATATATTTAGTCTATTTCTTATTTATTTTAGTTTTTTATTTTTATTTAGGTTTATTTTATTATTTTTATTTAGTTTATTTTTTTATTTTAGTTTAGGTTTTTTTATTTGAGTTTATTTTTTAGGTTTAGCTTTAGGTTTATGTTTATTTTGGGTTTAATTTTATTTTTATTTTATTTTCTAGGTTTAGGTTTTATTGTTTATTCATAAGTTTAAGTTTATATTTTTATTTTATTTTTTTAGGTTTAGGTTTGAGGTTTTTATTTTATGTTTATTTTTAGATTTTATTTTTTAGTTTAGGTTTAGGTTTATTTTTAATTTATTTTATTATATTTAGTTTAGGGTTTAGGTTTAGTTTATTTTAGGTTTAGTTTTAGGTTTTATTTATTTTAGTTTAGTTTATTATAGTTTAGGTTTGGGTTTATTTTATGTTTAGGATTTTTTTTAGTTTAAGGTTTATGATTTATTTTTTATTTTTTTAGGTTTTATTTTTAATTTTATTTTTTGGTTTAGGTTTTTATTTAGTTTTTATTTTATTTTATTTTAGGTTTATTTTATTCTTATTTTCATTTAGTCTTTATTTTATTTAGAATTTTTATTTTTAAATTTATTTTATTTTTTTAGTTTAGTTTAGGTTTTTATTTATTTTATTTTTGTATAGTTTTAACACTACCATTGCCGGTCCCAAGTCCGGATGTAAAAAGTGGAGGGTTGCGTTAGGTAGTTGACAGCCAGCGTAAAATTTGTCGAAAGAATCATGACATGAATCCTTTAAATCATTGTGTTAATGCTAGGCCCCTAGAGTTTATGTATGGCTTGAATACGTGAAAATGTAGTCACGATCTAGTGTTAAATAAGCAAGGGTTCCTGATTATGGACTGAGGCAAAGAAGTTAGTCCATGAAACTAGAATTAGGTTAGGATCTTGGAATATAGGTACTCTTACGTAAATTAATGGAATTAATAGATATTATGGTTCATAGAAAGATAAATATTTTATGTGTTCAAGAAACTAAATGGGTTGGTGAGAAGGCCAAGGAGATTGATAGTTTAGGTTTTAAACTTTGGTATTCGGTAAAAGTCAAACTAGAAATGGTGTAGGTGTGATTATAGATAAAAGTTTGAAGGATAATGTTATAAGTATTAATAGATGTGGAGATAGAATTATAACTTTAAAGATTATTGTTGATACTAAGATTATCAATGTTATAAGTGTGTATGCTCCTCAAGTAGGTTTGGAGGTAAGCTCAAAAGAAAAATTTTGGAATGAATTAGAGGGATTAATACAAAAGATACCTCTTGAAGAAAAAGTATTTATTGGGGGAGATTTAAATGGACATGTTGGTAGAGTGGTAGAAGATTTTAAAAGTATTCATGGTGGTTATGGATTTGGAGTGACTAATGAAGAAGGTAGGACTATATTAGATTTTACCTTAGCTTATGATTTTGTAGTTGCTAATACTTTATTTAAGAAAAGAGATGAACATATTATTACTTATAAAAATGGATCTAGTAAAACACAGATTGATTATTTTTGATAAGAAAAATAGATCGCTTAGATTGTAAAGATTGTAAGGTCATTCTAAGTGAAATTTTAAGTACCCAACATCGACTATTAGTTTTAGATTTTAAGATGAAAGGTTGTAAGAGAAAAATAAACTAAATTATTGTCCTAGGATTAGATGGGGACACTTAAAGAACATAAATAAAAATATTTTTAAGAGTAAGCTACAAGAAATTAGAGTTTGGGATGTTCATAAGGAAGCTAACGTTATGTGGGAAAAAATATCAAGTGAAGTTAAGCAAGTTGCTAAAGATGTGCTTGGCAAATCAAAAGGAAAAGCTTCTTTTAATAAGAATAGTTGGTGGTGGAGTCCGAGTGTGCAAGAAAAGATAAGAAATAAGAAGCATTGCTATAAAACTTTGTTTAGATGTAAAAACTCAGAGAATTGGGAAAGATATAAAATGGCCTGTAGAGATTCTAAGAAAGCAATATATGATGCAAAAAATTTAGCTTTTAGTGATTTATACAATAGATTAGATACCAAAGAAGGTGAAAGATGTATGTATAAGTTATCCAATCAACGAGATAGGAGAAGTAAAGACATAGTTCAAGTGAGGGGTATTAAGGATGAAAATAATAAAGTGCTTTTCTTAGAAAAGATATTAAAAGGTGGATGAGGTATTTTAATAAACTTTTCAATGAAGGATCCGAAAGTACGATTGATTTTAGCAACCTTAATACCCTAAACAAAAATAGAGAATTTCATTTTATCATCAGATTAGTAAATCTAAAGTTAGTGAAGCTTTAAAGAAAATGAAATGTGGAAAAGGAGGACCTGATAATATTCCAATAGAAGTGTGGAAATGTTTAGGAGATCAAAGAATTTCTTGGCTTACAAATCTTTTTAATGTTATTTTAAAGACTAAAAAGATGCCAGATGAGTGGAGAAAGAGTTTGTTGGTTCCTATTTTTAAGAATAAAGGTGATGCACAAGAGTGTGCAAATTATAGAGGAATTAAGTTAATGTGCCATACATTAAAATTATGGGAGAGTGTAATTGAGCATAGGTTACGATGTGATACAGAAGTTTCTCACAATCAGTTTGGTTTCATGCCAGGTAGATCTACTATGGATGCTATACATTTGTTAAGAGGTTTGATGGAGAAGCATAGAGAAAATAAGAAGGATCTACATATGATATATATTGATTTAGAGAAAGCTTATGATAAAGTCTCAAGAGATGTTCTTTGGAGAGTTCTAGAATAGAAAGAAGTTAATATTGGTTATATTCAAGTCATTAAGGATA
This sequence comes from Cymbidium sinense, assembly GCA_021442155.1. Taxonomy (NCBI): domain Eukaryota; kingdom Viridiplantae; phylum Streptophyta; class Magnoliopsida; order Asparagales; family Orchidaceae; genus Cymbidium; species Cymbidium sinense. The sequence goes on from JAKCPB010001361.1 coordinate 45,693, forward strand.
TGTATACTGAGTCGCACTTGTGTCCAAACACAAGGAGGATTGACAAAATATTTTCCTATTTCAGTTGGATTACATCAAGGATCAACATTAAGCCCTTATCTTTTACTTTAGTTATGGATGTTCTTACAAGGCATTTACAAGAAGATGTACCTTGGTGTATGCTTTTTGCTGATGACATTCTTCTTATTGATAAGACAAGAGAGGGAGTCCAACAGAAACTTGAATTATGGAGGTCAACTTTAGAGTCTAAAGGTTTTCATTTAAGTAGATCTAAAACTGAATATATGGAGTGTAATTTTAGTTGTAGAAGTTTTAGTGGTAGTCGTGACTTTAGGTGATCAAGTCATTAATAAGAGTGAGAGATTCAGATATTTAGGCTCTATTGTTCAAAATGATGGTGAAATAGATGGAGATGTTCTTAGTAGAATTCAAGTTGGATGGTTGAAGTGGAGGAATGCATCTGGCTTATTATGTGATAGAAAAGAGTTCCATAAACTTTAGGGAAAATTTTATAAGATGGTGGTAAGACACTGACTATGGTGTAGAATGTTGGCCAATAAAGAGAAACATAAGACTAAGTTAAGTGTTACGAGATGAGGATGCTCAGGTGGATGAGTGGCTTTACTCTTAGAGATAGAATATGCAAAATAGTATGTTGGGAAAAAGTTGGAGTAGCTCAGGTGGTAGATAAGATTAGGGTGAGTCACTTAGATGGTTTGGCCACATAAAGTGCGAGTCCGATGAGATTAGGAGAGTAGATGCATTAGATTTGCCTTATGTTAAGAAGGTAGAGGTAGACCTAAAAGACTTGGTTAAGATGTATAAAATGATCTTAGTATACTTGAATTAAATAAGAATTTGACACATAATAGGACACAATGGAGACGAAGAATTCATGTAGCCGACCCCACCAAGTGGGATTAAGGCTTGTTGTTGTTGTAGTTTTGTTTTTATTTTTTATTTAATTTTATTTTAGTATTTTATCTATGTTTAATTTTTATTTGTTTATATTTAGGTTTTATTAAGTTTAGGTTAAGGCTTTTAGGTTTTTATGGTTTAGGGTTTAGGGTTTATGGTTTAGGGTTTAGGGTTTAGTGTTTAGGGTTTAGGGTTGTAGGTTTTAAGGTTTAGGGTTTAAGGTTTAGGGGTACTTTTAGGGTTTAAAGTTTAGGGTTTAGCATTTAAATTTTAGGGTTTATGGTTTATGGTTTAGGGTTTAGGGTTTAGGTTTAGGGTTTAGGGTTAGTTTTAGGGTTTAAGGTTTGGGTTTTTTTTTATTCATTTAGGATTTAGGGTTTATGGTTTTGAGGGTTTACGATTGTAGCTTTATGATTTAGGGTTTATTATTTAGAATTTATGGTTTATGTTTTAGGGTTTTTTAGGGTTTGGGATCTAGGATTTAGGGTTGTAGGTTTTGTTATAGGTTTAGGGTTTAGGGTTTAAATTTTAGGTTTAGGGTATAAGGTTTTAGGGCTTAGGGTTTAGGATTTATGGTTTAGGGTTAGTTTTAGTGTCTAGGGTTTAAGATTAGGGTTTTTTATTTATTTATTTTCTATTACTTTTTTATTATAAAAGTTTACGTTCAGGGTTTAGGGTTCTAGTTTCTATTTAGGTTTTAAGGTTTTTGGTTATTTTTAATAGAGAACAATTTTAGATTCAACATTTCTTCTTTTTGATTTCAACAACCAAGTAACACACCAAGTTCTCTAAGACACAAGCGGCAACATAGATAAAAAATGAGCCTGGTTAATGGTGATGTTCCTGCCATCGAGGTTCTGCCCATTCTTAGGGTTTAGTCTTATGTTTAGGTTTATTAAGTTTTAGGTATAAGTTTATTTTTTAATTTATTTAGTTAATTTAGGTTTAGGTTTAGGGTTTGGGGTTTAGGGTTTAGGGTTTATGGTTACGGTATAGGGTTTAGGGTTTAGGGTTTAAGGTTTAAGGTTTTAGGGTTTACAATTTAAGGTTTAGGGTTTAGGGTTTTTGTTTTTTTAAGAGATAATAAACTCAGATTCAACATTTCTTCTTTTGATTTCATCAACCAAGTAACACACCAAGTTTTCTAAGACACAAGTGACGACATAGATAAAAAATGAGCACGCATATAGCAAATATAAACCCTAGATAACTAATCTGACTCTAAGGATAAAGTTCTAGAAATAGCAGATCGGATTGACCTTCCTTCAGTTTCTCCCTGATCGTATCGACCATTAGTTTAAGGTTTAGGGTTTAGGGTTTATGGTTTAGGTTTTAGGGTTTAGGATTTATGGTTTTAGGGTTTATGCTTTTAGGGTCTAGGGTTTAAGGTTAGGGTTTAGGGTTTAGGGTTTAGGCTTTGGGGTTATTTAGGCTATAGGGTTTAGGGTTTAGGGGTTAGGGTTGTAGGTTTAGTGTTGTAGGTTTAGGGTTTAGGGTTTAGGATTTAGGATTTAGGGTTTACGAGTTTTTTTTAAATTAAGTAAACGGGTATGTGTAAGTTTATTTAGTTTATTTATTTATTTTATTTTATTTTTATTTAGGCTTATTATTTATTTTTATTTAGTTTAGTTTATTTATTTTAGGTTTATTTATTTTAGTTTAGCTTTTTTATTTTAGTTTATTTTATAGGTTTAGGTTTAGGTTTAGGTTTATTTTTTTGTTCAGTTTTATATTTATTTTGTTTTTATGTTTAGGTTTTATTTTTTATTGCTAGGTTTAGGTTTAGGATTTAATTTTATATTTTTGGGTTTGAGTTTTAGGTTTTTATTTTAGGTTTATTTTTAAGTTTTATTTTTTAATTTAGGTTTTGGTTTAATTTTAGTTTATTTTATTTTATTTGGTTTAGGTTTAGGTTTTGGTTTAGTTTATTTTAGGTTTTGGTTTTGGTTTTATTTATTTTAGTTTAATTTAATTTAGTTTAGGTTTAGGTTTAATTTATTTTGTTTATTATAGGTTTAGGTTTTTTTAGTTTAGGGTTTGGTTTTATTTTTTATTTATTTTTAGGTTTATTTTTTAGGTTCAGGTTTTTATTTAGTTTTTATTTTATTTTATTTTAGGTTTAATTTATTTTTATTTTACATTTCATTTTATTTTATGTAGGTTTTAATTTTAGGTTATTTTATTTTTTAATTTAGTTTAGGTTTTTATTTATTTTATTTTAGTTTAGCTTTTATTTTTTATTTTATTTTTAGGTTTATGTTTAGGTTTAGGTTTTAGTTTAGGTTTTTATTTTATTTTATTTTATAAATTTATTTAGGTTTAGGTTATTTAATTTAATTTATTTTTAGGTTTTATTTAATTTAGGTTTAGGTTTTTAGGGTTTAGGGTTTAAGGTTTAGGGTTTGTGGTTTAGTTGCAAGGTTTAGGGTTGTTGGTTTTATGGTATAGGGTTAGTTTTAGCATTTAGGTTAGAGTTTAGTGTTTAGAGTTTAGGGTTTAGGGTTTGTGTTTTTTAATTTTTTTCATTTCTTTTATTTAGGATTTAAGGTTTTTAGGGTTTAGTGTTTATGGTTGAAGGTTTAGGGTTGTAGGTTTAGGGTTTAGGGTTAGTTTTAGGGTTTAGGGTTTAGGGTTTAGGGTTTATGGTTTAGGATTTAGGGTTTAGGGTTCAACGTTTAGAGTTTAGGGTTTTCTAAATTAAGTAAACCGATCAGTTTAAGTGTATTTAGTTTATTTTTAACTTATTTTAGTTTATTTTATTTTTAATTTTAATTTAAGTTTATTTTTTATTTTTATTGAATTTAATTTATTTATTTTAGATTTATTTATTTTATTTTATTTTTTTAGGTTTAGGTTCAGGTTTATGCTTATTTCTTAGTTTATTTTTATTTTTATTTTATTTAGGGTTTAGAGTTTAAGCTTTAGGGTTAGGGTTTAGGGTTTAAGCTTTAGGGTTTTGAGGGTTTAGGGTTTAGGGTTTAGGATTTTGTTTAGGGTTTAGGGTTTAGGTTTAGGATTTAGGGTTTATGTTTAGGATTTAGGGTTTAGGGTTTGGGATTTTTTTATTTATTTTTTATTTTTTATATTTAGGATTTAGGGTTTAAGTAGGGCTTTTTAGGGTTTAGGGTTTAGGGTTTAGGGTTGTAGGTTTAGGGTTGTAGTTTTACGATTTATGGTTTAGGGTTAGGTTTAGGGTTTAAGGTTTAAGGTTTAGTGTTTAGCTTTTAGGGTTTAGGGTTTAGCGTTTAGAGTTTTTTTTAAAAATTAAGTAGAGCAATAGATTTAAGTTTATTTAGTTTACTTTTTTTATTTATTTTAGTTTATTTTATTTTTTTATTTTTCATTTAGTTTCTTATTTGAGGTTTATTTATTTTAGTTTAGGTTTTTTTATTTTGGTTTATATTTTAGATTTAAGTTTAGGTTTATGTTTATTTTTTAATTTTGTTTTATTTTAATTTTATTTTTTAGGTTTAAGTCTTATTTTTATTTTTAAGTTTAGGTTTAGATTTTTATTTTATTTTTTAAGGTTTAGGTTTGAGGTTTTTATTTTAGGTTTATTTTAAGGTTTTACTTTTTAGTTTAGGTTTTGGTCTATTTTTAGTTTATTTTATTTTATTTAGTTTAGGGTTTAGGTTTAGTTTATTTTAGACTTATTTTATTTTGTTTATTTTAGGTTATGGTATTTGTTTAGTTTACTTTAGGGTTTCATTTTTTTTTTTTACTTTTTATTTTATTTTATTTTTAGGTTATAGTTAATTTTTATTTTATTTTTGTTTATAGTTAATTCTTATTTTATTTAGGCTTTTTTATATTTAGGTTTATTTTATTTTATTTAGTTTAATTTATTTTTAATTTATTTTATTTTAGTTCTATTTTTATATTTTATCTTATTTTTTGTTTATTTTATTTAGGTTTAGGTTTATTTATTTTTTTATTTTTAGGTTTTATTTATTTTAGGATTAGGTTTTTAGGTATTTATGGTTTAGGATTTCAGGTTTAGGGTTGTAGATTTTAGGGTTTAGGCTTTAGGGTTTATGGTTTAGGGTTTAGGGTTTAGGATTTAGGGTTATAGGTTTAGGGTTTAGGGTTTATGGTTTTAGGGTTTAAGGTTTAGGGTTTAGAGTTTACCATTTAGGGTGAGTTTTAGGGTTAGATATTTTTTTAAAAATATTTATTATTATTTATTTATTTTAAATTAAAAGGTGGGTTTAGGTTAATTTAGTTTAATTTTTATTTATTTTAGGTTTAAGTTTTTTTTTAGTTTAGGGTTTAGGTTTTATTTTTTATTTATTTTTAGGTTTATTTTTTATGTATAGGTTTTTATTTTATTTTTTTTAGATTTATTTTATATTTATTTTAAGTTTAGTTTTTTTTTTATATTTAGTTTTATTATTTTTAAGATTACATTATTTTTAGTTTAGTTTATTTTTTTATTTATTTTATTTTATTTTAGTTTTTATTTATTATTTTATTTTATTTTTAGGTTTAGGTTTAGGTTTAGGTTTATGTTTTAGTTTAGGATTTTATTTTTTTATGTTTATTTTGTTTTATTTTATTTAGGTATTTATCTTTTTATTGATTTTATTTTTATGTTTAATTTAGTTTAGGTTTTGATTTTTAGGTTTTTAAACTTTAAGGTTTAGGGTTTAGGGTTTAGGGTTTAAGGTTTGGGGTCTAGGGTTTAGGGTTTAGGGTTGTAGGTTTTAAGTTTAACGATTAAGGGTTTAGGGTTTAAGGATTACGATAGTAGGTTTAGGGTTTAGAGTTTAGTGTTTAGGGTTAGTTTATGGGTTTAGGATTTAGGGTTAGTGCTTTTTTAATTTTTTTAATTTATTTTTAAATTAAGCAAACTGGTAGGGTTTAGGTTTATTTGGGTTATGTTTTATTTATTTTAGTTTATTTTATCTTAGGTTTAGTTTTTTTTTAGTTTTGAGTTTAGGTTTTATTTTTTATTTATTTTTAGGTTTATTTTTTATGTTTAGATTTTTTTCAGCTTTTATTTTATTTTATTTTATTTTATTTTATTTTAGGTTTATTTTACATTTATTTTGAGTGTAGATTTTTTTATGTAGGTTTGTTATTTTTAGGTTTATTATATTTATTTAGTATAGTTTAGATTTTTTTTTATTTTAGTTTATATTTTTATTTTATTTTATTTTTAGCTTTAGGTTTAGGTTTAGCTTTAGCTTTAGGTTTTAGTTGAGGTTTTTATTTTATTTTATTTCGGTTTAAATTTTTTTATTGAATTTATTTTTAGATTTAATTTTTTTAGGTTTTGGTTTTTAGGTATTTAAAGTTTAGGGTTTAGGGTTTAGGGTTTAGGGTTTAGGGTTTTAGGGTTTAAGGTTTATGGTTAATTTTAGGGTTTAGGGATTAGGGTTACAGTTTTTTTAAATTAAATAAACTATTGGGTTTAGGTTTATTTAGTTTATCTTTTATTTATTTTAGTTCATTCTATTTTTTATTTTTATTTAGGTTTATTTTTATTTTTAGTTAGTTTATTATATTTATTTTCGGTTTATTTATTTTAGCTTAGGTATTTTATTTTAGTTTTTTTGGCTTTATGTTTTAATTTAGGTATATTTTTTAGTTTAGTTTTATTTTTATTTTTAAGGCTAAGGTTTTATTTTTTATTTGTATGTTTAGGTTTATGTTTTTATTTTATTTTTTTAGTTTTAGGTTTTAGATTTTTATTTTAGGTTTATTTTTTGGTTTTATTTTTTAGTTTAAGTTTAGGTTTGTTTTTAGTTTATTTCATTTTATTTAGTTTGGGTTTAGGTTTAGGTTTAGCTTATTTTAGGTTTAGGTTTTGGTTTTATTTATTTTAGTTTAGTTTGTTTTAGTTTAGGTTTAGGTTTATTTCATTTTTATTTTAGGTTTTAGTTTTTTTTTAAGTTTAGGGTTTAGGTTTTATTTTTTATTTACTTTTAGGTTTTATTTTTAGGTTTATTGTTTAGGTTTAGGTTTTTATTTAGTTTTGTTTTACTTTATTTTAGATTTATTTTATTTTATTTTAGGTTTTGTTTTTATTTTATTTAGGTTTCTTATTTTTTATATTATTTTAGGTTTTTCTTAATTTTAATTTAGTTTAATTTTGTATTTTGTATTTTTTTTTCTTTTTAGGTTGAGGTTTATGTTTTAATTAAGTTTTTCTTTTATTTTATTTGGGTTTAGGTTTTTTTTTTTAAGTTTTATTTAATTTAGGTTTAGGTTTTTATTTCTTTTTAGGGTTTAGGGTTTAGGGTTTAGGGTTTGGGGATTAGGATTTTTTTTTTTAGGTTTAGGGTTTCGGGTTTAGGGTTTAATGTTTAAGGTTTAAGGTTTAGGGTTTAGGTTTTAGGGTTTTGGGTTTAGGGTTTAGGGTTTTAAGGTTTAGGCTTTAGGGTTTAGGGTTTTTAGGGTATAGGATTTAGGGTTTGGGGTTTAGGTTTAGGTTTAGGGTTCAGGTATTAGTTTAAGGTTTAAGGTTTTTGATTTTTTTTAAAGAGAACAAATTCATATTCAACCTTTCTTTTTTGTTTATTTAGTTTATTTTCTTATTTCAGTTTATTTTATATTTATTTTATTCATGTTTATTTATAATTTTAATTAGTTTAGTTTATTTATTTTAAGTTTATTTATTTTAGTTTAGGTTTTTTATTTTAGTTTATTTTTTTAGGTTTAGGTTTATTTTTTAGTTGAGTTTTATTTTTATTTTACTTTTTAGCTTTAGGTTTAGGTTTAGCTTTAGGTTTAGGTTTTAGTTTAGGTTTCAATTTTATTTTATTTTATTTATTTTATTTTAGGTTTAGGGTTTTAGGTATTTAAAGTTTAGGGTTTAGCATTTAAGGTTTAGGGTTTAGGGTTTAGGGTTTGGGGTCTAGGGCTTAGGGTTTAGGGTTACAGGTTTTAAGGTAATGGGTTTAGGGTTTAGGGTTTTAGGATTTAAGGTTTATGGTTAACTTTAGGGTTACAATTTTTTTTAAATTAAATAAAATGTTGGGTTTAGGTTTATTTGGTTTATTTTTTTTATTTATTTTAGTTAATTTAAGTTTTTATTTTTATTTAAGATTATTTTTTTATTTTTAGTTAGTTTATTCTATTTAATTTAGGTTTATTTATTTTAGCTTAGGTTTTTTATTTTAGTTTTTTTGGCTTTTTGTTTAAATTTAGGTTTATTTTTTAGTTTAGTTTAATTTTTATTTTTTTTAAGGTTTAGGTTTTATTTTTATTTGTAGGTTAACGTTTATGTTTTTATTTTACTTTTTTAGTCTTAGGTTTTAGATTTTTATTTTAGGTTTATTTTTAGGTTTTATTTTTTAATTTAGGTTTAGGGTTGTTTTAGCTTATTTCAATTTAATTAGCTTGGGTTTAGGTTAGGTTTAGCTTATTTTAGGTTTAGGTTTTATTTTTATTTATTTTAGTTTAATTTATTTTAGTTAAGGTTTAGGTTTATTTCATTTTTATTTTAGGTTTAGGTTCTTTTTTTAAGTTTAGGGTTTAGGATTTATATTTTACTTACTTTTAGGTTTTATTTTTAGGTTTATTGTTTAGGTTTAAGTTTTTATTTAGTTTTTATTTTACTTTATTTTATGTTTATTTTATTTTCATTTTAGGTTAAGTTTTTGTTTTATTTAGTTTTTCTATTTTTTGATTATTTTAGGTTTTGATTAGTTTTAATTAAATTTAATTTTGAATTTTTTTTTCTCTTTTTAGGTTTAGGTTTATGTTTTAATTTTATTTTATTTTGGTTTAGATTTTTTATTTATTTTATTTTTAGGTTTTATTTAGTTTAAGTTTAGGTTTTTTTTTCTTTTTAGGGTCTAGGGTTTAGGTTTAAAGGTTTATGGTTAGTTTAGAGTTTAGGGTTTGGGGTATAAGATTTTTTTTAGGTTTAGGGTTTAGGGTTTAGTGTTTAGGGTTTAAGGTTTAGGGTTTAGTGTTTAAGGTTAAAGGTTTAGGGTTTAGGTTTTAGGGTTTAGGGTTTAGGGTTTAGGGTTTTGGGTTTAGGATTTTAAGGTTTAGGGTTTAAGGTTTTATGTTTAGGGTTTTTAGGGTTTAGAATTATGGGTTTAGGGTTTAGGTTTAGGTTTAGGCTTCGGGTATTAGTTTAAAGTTTAGGGTTTTAGATTTTTTTCATTGAGAACAAATTCATATTCAACATTTCTTCTTTTGTTTATTTAGTTTATTTTTTATTTTTACTTATTTTATTTTTATTTTTATTTATGTTTATTTGTTATTTTTATTTAGTTTAGTTTATTTATTTTAAGTTTATTTATTTTAGTTTAGATTTTTTATTTTAGCTTATTTTTATGTTTAGGTTTTGGTTTAGGTTTATTTTTTAGTTGAGTTTTATTTTTATTTTATTTTTAGGTTTAGGTTTTGGTTTTAGGGTTGTAGGTTTAAGGTTTAGGGTTACTTTTAGGGTTTAGGGTTTTGGGTTTATGGTTTAGGTTTAGGGTTTAGGGTTTAGGGTTTTTTTTAAATTAAGTAAACTGGTAGGATTAGGTTTATTAATTTATTTTTAATTTATTTTATTGTATTTTATTTTTTATTTTTATTTAGTTTAGTTTATCTATTTTAGGTTTATTTATTTTAGTTTAGGTTTTTTATTTTAGTTTATTTTTTTGGTTTAGGTTTAGGTTTATGTTTATTTTTTAGTTTAGTTTTATTTTTATTATTTTTTTTATTTTTAGGTTTAAGTTTTATTTTTTATTTTTAGGTTTAGGTTTAGGTTTTTTTTTGGGTTTATCTTTTAGGTTTTTATTTTAGGTTTATTTTTAAGTTTTAATTTTTTTAGTTTAGGTTTAGATTTAATTTTAGCTTATTTTATTTTAGGGTTTAAGCTTTAGGGTTTAGTCTTTAGGGTTTAGGGTTTTTAGGGTTTAGGGTTTCACGTTTTAGGGTTGGTTTAGTGTTTAGGGTTTAAGGTTTTAGGGTTTAGGTTTTAGTGTTTAAGGTTTACGGTTAGGGTTAGGTATTTAGGTATTAGGGTTTAGTTTAGGGGTTTAGGGTTAGGGTTTAGGTTAGTTTAGGTTTTAGGGTTTAAGGTTTAGAGTTTAGACATTAGGGTTTAGGATTTAGTGTTAAGGGTTTAGGGTTAAGGGTTTAGTGTTTAGGGTTTAGGGTTTAGTGTTTAGAGTTTTTTGAGTTTAGGGTTAGTTTAGGGTTTAGGGTTTAGGGTTTGAGGGTTTAGGGTTAGTTTAAGGTTTAGGTGTTAGGGTTTAGGGTTTTAGGGTTTAGGGTTTAGGGTTTAGGATTTAGGGTTTAGGCTAGTAGGTTTATGTTTTAGAGTTTAGTGTTTAGGTTTAGTTTTAAGGATTAGGGTTTTGTGTCACAATTTTTTTTGATTTTTTCAATTTTTACTTTTTAAAAAAACTAATTAAACTAGTAGTTTAGGTTAATTTAATTTATTTTTTATTTATTTTAGTTTATTTTATTTTCTATTTTGATTTAGGTTTGTTTTTATTTTTATTTAGTTTAGTTTATTTATTTTAGGTTTATTTATTTTAGTTTATCTTTTTTATTTTAGTTTATTTTCTTGGTCTAGGTTTTGGTTTAGGTTTTTTTAATTTAGTTTTATTTTTATTTTACTTTTTATTTTTAGATGTTTTTTTGAGGTTTAGGTTAAGGTCTTTTTATTTTATTTTTTCAGGTTTAGGTTTTCGGTTTTTATTTTAGGTTTATTTTTTAGTTTAGTTTTTGATTTATATTTAACTTATTTTATTTTATTTAGTTTAGGTTTAGGTTTAGGTTTAGTTTATTTTTGATTTAGGTTTTATTTATATTAGTTTTGTTTATTTTAGTGTAGGTTTAGGTTTATTTTATTTTTATTTTAGGTTTAGGTTTTTTTTGAGTTTAGTGTTTAGGTTTTATTTGTTATTTATTTTTAAGTTTTCTTTTAGGTTTATTATTTAGGTTTATGTTTTTATTTAGTTTTCATTTTATTTTATTTTAGTTTTATTTTAGTTTTATTTTAGGTTTAGTTATTATTTTTTGTAGGTTTTTTATTTTTTAGTTTATTTTAGCTTTAAGTTTTTATTTAGTTTTTTTTTTTTTATCAGTTTAGTTTAGGTTTTTATTTATTTTATTTTAGTTTAGTTTTTATTTTTTTATTTTCTTTTTAGGTTTTGGTTTTGGTTTAGGTTTAGGTTTAGGTTTTAGTTTATGTTCTTATTTTATTTTATTTTGTTTAGTTTTTTCTATTTATTTTAGTTTTAGGTTTTATTTAGTTTGAGTTTAGGATTTTAGCTTTTTGGGGTTTGTTAAGGGTTAGTTTAGGGTTGTGGGGTTCAGGATTTTTTTTTTGGGTTCACGGTTTAGGTTTTAGGGTTTAGGATTTAAGGTTTTAGGATTTAGGGTTTAGGGTTTAGGGTTTAGGGTTTAGGGTTTAGGTTTTAAGTTTAGGATTTATGTTTTAGTTTAGGGTTTAGGGCTTAGGGCTTAGGTTTAGGTTTTTTAGTTTAGTTTATTTTTTAGGTTTGGGTTTAGGTTTATGTTTATTTTTTAGTTTAGTTTTATTTTTATTTTATTATTTAGGTTTAGTTTTTATTTTTTATTTTTTGGATTAGGTTTAGGTTTTTATTTTATTTTTTTAACTTTAGGTTTTAGGTTTTATTTTAGGTTTATTTTATTTTATTTAGTTTAGAGTTTATGTTTAGTTTATTTTAGGTTTAGATTTTATTTATTTTAGTTTAGGTTTAAGTTTATTTTATTTTTATTTTAGGTTTAGGTTTTTTTTAGTTTAGGACTCAAGTTTTATTTTCTATTTTTTGTTAGGTTTTATTTTACGGTTTATTTTTTCAGGTATAGGTTTTTATTTAGTTATATTTTCGGTATATTTTATTTTTATTTTACATTTAATTTCATTTTATTTTGGTATTCTATTCTTAGGTTTATTTTATTTAGTTAATTTAGTTTAGGTTTTTAGTTATTTTATTTTAGTTTATATTTATTAGTTTATTTTATTTTATTTAGGTTTAGGTTTAGGTTTTAGTTTAGGGTTTTTAGGATTTAGGCTTTAGGGTTTAGGGTTTAGGGTTTTAGGGTCTAGGGTTTAGCATTTAGGGTTTTTAGGGTTAGTTTAGGGTTTTTTTTTATTTAAGTAAACCGGTAGGTTTAGGTTTATTTAATTTATTTTTTATTTATTTTACTTTATTTTATTTTTTATTTTATTTAGGTTAATTTTTTATTTTTATTTTTTTTAATTTGTTTATTTCAGGTTTATTTATTTTAGTTTAGGTTTTTTATTTTAGTTTTTTTTTAGGTTTAGGTTTTGGTTTATGTTTATCTTTTTAGTTTAGTTTTATTTTTATTTTCTTTCTTAGGTTTAGGTTTTATTTTTTATTTTTTAGGTTTAGGTTTAGGTTTTTATTTTATTTTCTTAGGCTTAAGTTTTAGGTTTTTATTTTTAGTTTAGGTTTAGATTTATTTTTAGTTTATTTTATTTTATTTAGTTTAGGGTTTAGGTTTAGTTTATTTTAGGTTTAGGTTTAGGTTTTATTTATTTTTGTTTAGTTTATTTTAGTTTAGGTTTATGTTTAATTTATTTTGTTTATTTTAGGTTTAGGTTTTCTTTTTAGTTCAGTGTTTAAGTTTTATTTTCTATTTATTTTTAGGTTTATTTTTTGGTTTTGGTTTTATTTAGTTTTTATTTTATTTTATTTTAGGTTTACTTTATTTTTATTTTACATTAGTTTTATTTTATTTAGGGTTTTATTTTTTAGGTTTATTTTAATTTTTTAGTTTAGTTTAGGTTTTTTATTACATTTAGGTTTAAATTTTAGTTTAATTTTTTTTATTTTATTTTATTTTATTTTATTTTATTATGTTATTTATGTTTAGATTTTTTTAATTATTTTATTTTTTATATTTTATTTAGTTTACGTTTAGGTTTTTAGGTTTTTAGGGTTTACAGGTTAGGGTTTAGGGTTTAGGGTTTAGTGTTTAGGGTTTGGGGTTTAGAGTTTGGGGTTTAAGGTTTAGGGTTTTGGGTTTTGGGTTTATGGTTTTAGGGTTTAGGGTTTAGGGTTTAGGGTTTATGGTTTAGGGTTGAGGGTTTAAGGTTTAGGGTTTAGGTTTTAGGTTTAGGGTATAGGTTTTAGTTTAGGGCTGATGGTTTTTGGTTTTTGGTTTTTTTTTTAATTTTTTTAAGAGAGAACAAAATCAGATTCAACATTTTTGCTTGAGGCTAGCTAAAGCCTCATGTTCCCGAGATGTCCAGTTTATATACCCATTACCATGCAATCTTAAGTAAATCAACACATGAATAGATGAAAGAAAACTCAGCATTCATACACTTAAGCTATAAGCACATGCATTTCTTATGTATTTATAACTAGTATCATAACGAATATTATTATTCATTTATAAGATTTTGAGAAATACATTGGATTTAATAATCATAATAGCCTCATATATATTAAATTAAATCAACACATGCAAGCTTACATAAAGAAAATCCATTTTATATTACTTCATTTTGAAAAGATGGATGCATGAATTCAAATGACATACCAAATTTAACATGATTGGAAAGAGGGCAATCAAATATAAGCATGTGATTCACTCAACCAAACTAGTTCTTAAGGATAATCAAATCAAATAAGATTATTTAAAGCAAACCAAAGCTACTTTATTAATTAAGTTTTGGATTTGATTTGATTTAAAGAGGAGAAGCGAAATCATCACTTGTTGATTTAAACCCATTCTCACATTAGTGATTTGATTTGATTTAAGGAAATGTAATTAAGTTGATTTTATGGGTTAATTAAGTTGAACCTTTAATTAGATGAATTAATTACCCTTACTTATGTCACCTTAAAGTAATTAACTAAATAATTATGAGCCAACATGATATGCATGGAAAATAAACTTGCAATGATCCTAGGAAATAAAAGGGGCCTAATACGTCATGATTAATAATTAATTAGATTAAGGGACTTAATTAATTACTCTTATGGTTTCCCATACATGTGGACTAACCATAATTTCATTAAACTCCTTTAGGTTATTAAACTCTTAAAGATCTACCCCATGATCTAATTAATTAAGGTCTGATGTGATTATGATTTCAATTTGATTAAGTGATTTAATTAAATTATTAAATCTTAATTAGTTTCATTTTAAAAAAGTGAGAAATGAACTTATGGAATGGGGTCCTAACCCGTTTCCTTAGTACACTTACTGTTGAACAATGATTAATAAACTTAATTAACCAATTTGTTACTGTTCATGGGATTAATTAATCATTAATTAATTTAAAAGAATAGTTAAGGTTTGATTAGTCAGTTTTCCTAATTAAGTGAGCAATAAATCCCAAGAAAATCATAGGAGGCAGAGGTCATCCCATTAAATTAACCCACAAAATTTTGAATTAATTGCTCAAGTAATTAAAATGTAATTAAGCTAATTATTTTTATAATTAAAACTTAATTATTGTTCAAAATTTCTAAAGATCATTTTTAATTAATTGTCCTCTGAAATACCTTAAAATGAGTATTTATTTGCTTTTTTTTATTTCTCTATTATTTCTTATGATTCTTAGAAGTTTCAATCATTAAAAATAATTAATTGAGCCTAATTAAAGCCTACTCTTGTTGGCACCATGTGGAGCACTGATGCAGCATTCTTTTGATTTGGCACCGCGAGAATGGATACTTAAAACTTATCCAACTAAGCGCCTACATGGCGACGACGGAGGCGCTTTCTCGTCAGCCATTCGATCTAAGATCCGACGGCTATGATCAATCCCACAACTTAATAAGATTAAATCATATTGATCTAGCGGATCTAATCACGATTATTTATTCCAATCATGCATAATGAATGGTGCGTGATCTAATGACACTCGAGTGAGGCAGAATGGAGTGCATCCACTATTGCTCACTTAAATTGAGCTTACCCGAGCTTAGATCAACTCCAAAAGGATCCCACTCCTTTACGACAATGATCAGATGGGATCAAACGATCAAGATCACATGAGGTGCAAGTTTTCTTCAAAAAGCTCTAACCCATTTTTGCGTAAAAATTAGTTTTGGAAGCATACTTCATCAGAGCTCAAGACCGGTTCCTCGAACAATTGAAGAAGCTTCATCTAGTGGTGATGAATCCCTGATAAGCAACTATTGGATCAATTCCATGATGTTTGCTCAGAAGGCCATGAACTAATGATTTTGAGCTCAGCTTTGATCGAAGTCCCACCCCTGGTGCTCAAAAAGCTTGGGAGATGATTCATTCTTGCTCAACGAGGCCTAGGGAAGGTGTGTGCAAAGTTAATTTGAGTTTGATGGAGAAATGGGGAAGTTAGGTCAGAAATGGAAGTGTCCTATTTCGGGATAAATGAGAATGGCATTGTCTGATTGAGGAACGAGCTTGAGAGCTTAGGGAATGTCTCTAGCGGCTCGTCTTGGATAGCTAGGGCTTTGAGGAATGATTTTTATTTGTGTTTGAGTGGAAACGAGGGGGTGTATACCCCCCTTCATCTTGATCGGACGGCGGGATCGGGTTTGGGTTTTAGTGGTCCTCCAACCATCTCAAGGAGTCATGGGTTTATTTATTTTAGTTTATTTTATTTTAAGTTTAAGTTTTTTTTTAGTTTAGGGTTTAGATTTTATTATTTACTTATTTTTAGGTTTATTTTTTAGGAATAGGTTTTTATTTTATTTTAGTTTAGATTTATTTTATATTTATTTTAAGTTTAGTTTTTATTATATTTAGGTTTATTATTTTTAGGATTATGTTATTTTTTAGTTTAGTTTATGTTTTTATTTATTTTATTTTATTTTAGTTTTTATTTATTATTTTATTTTATTTTTAGGTTTAGGTTTAAGTTTAGGTTTTTAATTTTTATTTTTATTTTGTTTTATTTTATTTAGGTATTTATTTATTCATTGATTTTATTTTTATGTTTAATTTAGTTTAGGTTTTGATTTTTAGGTTTTTAAACTTTAAGGTTTAGGGTTTAGGGTTTAGGGTTTAAGGTTCAAGGTTTGGGGTCTAGGGTTTAGGGTTTAAGGTTATAGGTTTTAAGGTTAAGGGTTAAGGGTTTAGGGTTTATGGATTACGATAGTAGGTTTAGGGTTTGGAGTTTAGTGTTTAGGGTTAGTTTTAGGGTTTAGGATTTAGGGTTAGTGTTTTTTTTAATTTTTTTATTTAATTTTAAATTTAACAAAGTCGTAGGGTTCAGGTTTATTTGGCTAATGTTTTATTTATTTTAGGTTTAGTTTTTTTTAATTTTGGGTTTAGGTTTTTTTTTATTTATTTTTATGTTTATTTTTTAGGTTTAGATTTTTTTACCTTTTATTTTATTTTATTTTATTTTAGGTTTACTTTACATCTATTTTGAGTTTAGATTTTTTATTTAGGTTTCTTATTTTTAGGTTTATTATATTTATTTAGAATAGTTTAGGTTTTTATTTATTTTATTTAATTTAGATTTTATTTTTATTTTATTTTATTTTTAGGTTTAGGTTTAGGATTAGGTTTAGCTTTAGGTTTTAGTTTAGGTTTCTATTT
This sequence comes from Cymbidium sinense, assembly GCA_021442155.1. NCBI lineage: Eukaryota > Viridiplantae > Streptophyta > Magnoliopsida > Asparagales > Orchidaceae > Cymbidium > Cymbidium sinense. Next base: position 62,106 of record JAKCPB010001361.1, read on the forward strand.
CATTTTATTTTATTTATTATATTTTGGTTTAAATTTTTTTATTGAATTTTTTTTTAGATTTAATTTATTTTAGGTTTAGGTTTTTAGGTATTTAAAGTTTAGGGTTTAGGGTTTTGGGTAAAGGGTTTAGGGTTTAGGTTTGTAGGTTTTATGTTTTTGGGTTTAGGGTTTAGGGATTAGGGTTTAGGGTTTTAGGGTTTATGATTTATGGTTAATTTTAGGGTTTAGGGTTACAATTTTTTTTAAATTAAATAAACTATTTGGTTTAGGTTTATTTAACTTATCTTTTATTTATTTTAGTTAATTTTATTTTTTATTTTTTTTAGGTTTGTTTTTCTTTTTAGTTAGTTTATTATATTTATTTTAGGTTTATTTATTTTAGCTTAGGTATTTTATTTGAGTTTTTTTTAGCTTTATGTTTTAATTTAGGTATATTTTTTTAATTTAGTTTTATTTTTTATTTGAATATTTAGGTTTATGTTTTGATTTTATTTTTTTAGGTTTAGGTTTTAGATTTTTATTTTAGGTTTATTTTTAGGTTTTATTTTTTAGTTTAGGTTCAGGTTTATTTTAGATTATTTCATTTTATTTAGTTTAGGTTTAGGTTTAGGTTTAGCTTATTTTAGGTTTAGGTTTTTGTTTTATTTATTTTAGTTTAGTTTCTTTTAGTTTAGGTTTAGGTTTATTTCATTTTTTTTTAGGTTTTGGTTTTTTTAAAGTTTAGGGTTTAGGTTTTCTTTTTTGTTTACTTTTAGGTTTTATTTTTAGGTTTATTGTTTAGGTTTAGGTTTTTATTTAGTTTTTGTTTTACTTTATATTAGGTTTATTTTATTTTATTTTTGGTTTAGTTTTTATTTTATTTAGGTTTCTTATTTTTTAGATTATTTTAGGTTTTTATTAATTTTAATTTAGTTTAATTTTTATTTTGTATTTTTTTTCTTTAGTTTTAGGTTTAGGTTTTAATTTATGTTTTTATTTTATTTTATTTGGGTTTAGATTTTTATTTATTTTATTTTTAGTTTTTATTTAATTTAGGTTTAGGTTTTTATTTCTTTTTAGTGTTTAGGGTTTAGGGTTTGGGTTTTATGATTTTGTTTTTTTTAGGTTTAGGGTTTAGGGTTTAGGGTTTAGTGTTTAAGGTTTAAGGTTTAGGGTTTAGGTTTTAGGGTTTAGGGTTCAGGGTTTAAAGTTTTAAGGTTTAGGGTTTAGGATTTAGGGTTTAGGGTTTAGGTTTAGGTTTAGGGTTCAAGTATTAGTTTAAGGTTTAGGGTTTTTGATTTTCTTTTAAAAGAGAACAAATTCATATTAAATGTTTCTTTTTTATTTATTTAGTTTATTTTTATATTTTTGCTTATTTTATATTTATTTTATTTATATTTATTTATTATTTTATTTTGTTTAGTTTATTTATTTTAAGTTTATTTATTTTAGTTTAGGTTTTTTAACTTAGTTTATTTTTTAGGTTTAGGTATAGGTTTAGTTTTATTTTTTAATTGTGTTTTATTTTTATTTTACTTTTTAGGTTTAGGTTTAGGTTTAGGTTTAGCTTTAGCTTTTAGTTTAGGTTTTTATTTTATTTTATTTAGGTTTAAATATTTTTATTGATTTTATTTTTAGATTTAATTTATTTTAGGCTTAGGGTTTAGGTATTTAATGTTTAGGGTTTAGGGTTTAAGGTTTAGGATTTAGGGTTTAGGGTTTGGGTCAGTTTAGGGTTTAGGTTTTAAGGTTATGGGTTATGGTTTAGGGTTTAGGGTTTTAGGGTTTATGGTTTATGGTTAATTTTAGGGTTATGATTTTTTTTAAATTAAATAAACTGTTGCGTTTAGGTTTATTTGGTTTATTTTTTATTTATTTTAGTTAATTTTCGTTTTTATTTTTATTTAGGTTTATTTTTATTTTTAGTTTGTTTATTATATTTAATTTAGGTTTATTTATTTTAGCTTTGATTTTTTATTTTAGTTTTTGGCTTTATGTTTAAATTTAGGTTTATGTTTCAATTTAGTTTTATTTTTAGTTTATTTTTAAGGTTTAGGTTTTATTTTTTATTTGCAGGTTAAGGTTTATGTATTTATTTTATTTTTTGAGGTTAAGGTTTTAGATTTTTATTTTAGGTTTATTTTTAGGTTTTATTTTTTAATTTAGGTTTAGGTTTGTTTTTAGTTTATTTCATTTTATTTAGTTTAGGTTTAGGTTTAGGTTTAGCTTATTTTAGGTTTAGGTTTTTGTTTTATTTATTTTAGTTTAGTTTCTTTTAGTTTAGGTTTTATTTCATTTTTTTTAGGTTTTATTTTTTTAAAGTTTAGGGTTTAGGTTTTCTTTTATTTACTTTTAGGTTTTATTTTAGGTTTATTGTTTAGGTTTAGGTTTTATTTAGTTTTGTTTTACTTTATATTAGGTTTATTTTATTTTAATTTTGGTTTAGTTTTTATTTTATTTAGGTTTCTTATTTTTTAGATTATTTTAGGTTTTTATTAATTTTAATTTAGTTTAATTTTTATTTTGTATTTTTTTCTTTTTAGTTTTAGGTTTAGGTTTTAATTTATGTTTTTATTTTATTTTATTTGGGTTTAGATTTTTATTTATTTTATTTTTAGTTTTTTATTTAATTTAGGTTTAGGTTTTATTTTCTTTAGTGTTTAGGGTTTAGGGTTTGGGGTTTAGGATTTTTTTTTAGGTTTAGGGTTTAGGGTTTAGGGTTTAGTGTTTAAGGTTTAAGGTTTAGGGTTTAGGTTTTATGGTTTAGGGTTCAGGGTTTAAAGTTTTAAGGTTTAGGGTTTAGGATTTAGGGTTTAGGGTTTAGGTTTAGGTTTAGGGTTCAAGTATAGTTTAAGGTTTAGGGTTTTTGATTTTTTTTTTAAAAGAGAACAAATTCATATTAAATGTTTCTTTTTTATTTATTTAGTTTATTTTTATATTTTTGCCTATTTTATATTTATTTTATTTATATTTATTTATTATTTTATTTTGTTTAGTTTATTTATTTTAAGTTTATTTATTTTAGTTTAGGTTTTAATTTAGTTTATTTTTTTTTTAGGTTTAGCATAGGTTTAGGTTTATTTTTTTTAGTTTATTTTTATTTTACTTTTAGTTTAGGTTTTGGTTTAGGTTTAGCTTTAGCTTTTAGTTTAGGTTTTTATTTTATTTTATTTTATTTATTTTATTTTTGTTTAAATATTTTTATTGATTTTATTTTTAGATTTAATTTATTTTAGGTTTAGGGCTTTAGGTATTTAAAGTTTAGGGTTTAGGGTTTAAGGTTTAGGATTTAGGGTTTAGGGTTTGGGGTCTAGGGCTTAGGGTTTAGGGTTGTAGGTTTTAAGGTTATGGGTTATGGGTTTAGGGTTTAGGGTTTAGGGTTTTAGGGTTTATGGTTTATGGTTAATTTTAGGGTTACAATTTTTTTAAATTAAATAAACTATTGGGTTTAGGTTTATTTAGTTTATTTTTTATTTATTTTAGTTAATTTTATTTTTTATTTTTATTTAGGTTTATTTTATTTTTAGTTAGTTTATTATATTTATTTTAGGTTTATTTATTTTAGCTTAGGTATTTTATTTTAGTTTTTTGGCTATATGTTTAATTTAGGTTTATTTTTTTAGTTTTATTTTTATTTTTTACTTTTAAGGTTTAGGTTTTATTTTTTTATTTGTAGGTTTAGGTTTATGTTTTTATTTTATTTTTTTAGGTTTAGGTTTTAGATTTTTATTTTAGGTTTATTTTTAGGTTTTATTTTTTAGTTTAGGTTTAGGTTTGTTTTTAGTTTATTTCATTTTATTTAGTTTGGGTTTAGGTTTAGGTTTAGCTTATTTTAGGTTTAGGTTTTGTTTTATTTATTTTAGTTTAGGTTTAGGTTTATTTCATTTTTATTTTAGGTTTTTTGGTTTTTTTTTAAGTTTAGGGTTTAGGTTTTATTTTTTATTTACTTTTAGGTTTTATTTTTAGGTTTATTGTTTAGGTTTAGGTTTTTATTTAGTTTTTGTTTTACTTTATTTTAGGTTTATTTTATTTTATTTTAGGTTTAGTTTTTATTTTATTTAGGTTTCTTATTTTTTAGATTATTTTAGGTTTTTATTAATTTTAATTTAGTTTAATTTTTATTTTGTATTTTTTTCTTTTAGGTTTAGGTTTAGGTTTTAATTTATGTTTTTATTTTATTTTATTTGGGTTTATTTTTTTATTTATTTTATTTTTAGGTTTTATTTAATTTAGGTTTAGGTTTTTATTTCTTTTTAGTGTTTAGGGTTTAGGGTTTGGGGTTTAGGATTTTTTTTTAGGTTTAGGGTTTAGGGTTTAGGGTTTAGTGTTTAAGGTTTAAGGTTTAGGGTTTAGGTTTTAGGGTTTAGGGTTAGGTTTAGTTTTAGGTTTAGGGTTTAATTTAGGGTTTAGGGTTTAGGTTTAGGTTTAGGGTTAGTATTAGTTTAAGGTTTAGGGTTTTGATTTTTTTTTAAAGAGAACAAATTCATATTTCTTTTTTTTTAGTTTATTTTTATTTTTTTTTTTTTATTTTATTTTATTTATTTATTTTTTATTATTTTATTTTAGTTTAGTTTATTTATTTTAAGTTTATTTATTTTAGTTTAGGTTTTATTTTTATTTAGGTTTATTTTTAGTTGAGTTTTTTTTTTATTTTACTTAGGTTTAGGTTTAGGTTTAGGTTTAGCTTTAGGTTTTAGTTTAGGTTTTTTTTATTTTTATTTTATTTTATTTTGGTTTTTATTGATTTTATTTTAGATTTAATTTATTTTAGGTTTAGGGTTTTAGGTATTTAAAGTTTAGGGTTTTGGGTTTAAGGTTTAGGTTTTAGGGTTTAGGGTTTGGGGTCTAGCTCTTAGGGTTTAGGGTTGTAGGTTTTAAGGTTATGGGTTTAGGGTTTAGGGTTTAGGGTTTTAGGTTTATGGTTTATGGTTAATTTAGGGTTTGATTTTTTAAAATTAAATAAACTATTGGTTTAGGTTTATTTGGTTTATTTTTTATTTATTTTAGTTAATTTTATTTTTATTTTTATTTAGGTTTATTTTTATTTTTAGTTTGTTTATTATATTTAATTTAGGTTTATTTATTTTAGCTTAGATTTTTTATTTTAGTTTTTTTGGCTTTATGTTTAAATTTAGGTTTATTTTATTTTAGTTTTTATTTTATTTTATTTTTAAGGTTTAGGTTTTATTTTTTATTTGTAGGTTAAGGTTTATGTTTTTATTTTATTTTTTTTAGGTTTAGGTTTTAGATTTTTATTTTAGGTTTATTTTTAGGTTTTATTTTTTAGTTTAGGTTTAGGTTTGTTTTTAGTTTATTTCATTTTATTTAGCTTGGGTTTAGGTTTAGGTTTAGCTTATTTTAGGTTTAGGTTTTGGTTTTATTTATTTTAGTTTAGTTTATTTTAGTTTAGGTTTAGGTTTATTTCATTTTTATTTTAGGTTTAGGTTTTTATTTAAGATTATGGTTTAGGTTTTATATTTTATGTACTTTTAGGTTTTATTTTTAGGTTTATTATTTAGGTTTAAGTTTTTATTTAGTTTTTATTTTACTTTATTTTATTTTTATTTTATTTTCATTTTAGGTTAAGTTTTTATTTTATTTAGGTTTTATTTTTTGAATATTTTATGTTTGATTAATTTTAATTAAGTTTAATTTTAAATTTTTATTTTTTTTCTTTTTAGGTTTAGTTTTATGTTTTAATTTTATTTTATTTTGGTTTAGTTTTTTTATTTATTTAATTTTTATGTTTTATTTAGTTTATATTTACATTTTTATTTCTTTTTAGGGTTTAGGGTTTAGGGTTTAAGGTTTATGGTTAGTTTAAAGTTTAGGGTTTGTGGTTTAAGATTTTTTTTAGGTTTAGGGTTCAGGGTTTAGTGTTTAGGGTTTAAGATTTAGGGTTTAGTGTTTAGGGTTTAAGGTTTAGGGTTTAGGTTTTAGGGTTTAGGGTTTAAGGTTTAGGGTTTAAGATTTAGGGTTTAGGGTTTTAGGTTTAGGGTTTAGGGTTTAGGGTTTAAGTTTAGGTTTAGTTTAGATTAATTTTCAACATTTCTTCTTTTATTTATTTAGTTTATTTTTTTTATTTCAGTTTATTTTATTTTTATTTTTATTTATGTTTATTTATTATTCTTATTTATTTTAGTTTAGATTTTTTTTAATTTAGCTTATTTTTATGTTTAGGTTTTGGTTTAGGTTTATTTTTTAGTTGAGTTTTATTTTTATTTTATTTTTAGGCTTAGGTTTTGGTTTTAGGGTTGTAGGTTTAAGGTTTAGGGTTAGTTTTAGGGATCTAGGTTTTGGGTTTATGGTTTAGGTTTAGGGTTTAGGGTTTAGGGTTTTTGTTAAATTAAGTAAACTGGTAGGATTAGGTTTATTTAGTTTATTTTTTATTTATTTTATTGTATTTTTATTTTTTATTTTTATTTAGTTTAGTTTATTTATTTTAGGTTTATTTATTATAGTTTAGGTTTTTTATTTTAGTTTATTTTTTTGGTTTAGGTTTAGGTTAATATTTATTTTTTAGTTTAGTTTTATTTTTATTATTTTTTTATTTTTTAGGTTTAAGATTTATTTTTTATTTTTAGGTTTAGGTTTAGGTTTTTTTTTTTTAGGTTTATGTTTTAGATTTTTATTTTAGGTTTATTTTTAGGTTTTAATTTTTTTAGTTTAAGTTTAGATTTATTTTTAACTTATTTTATTTTATTTAGTTTAGGGTTTAGGATTAGTTCATTTTAGGTTTAGGTTTATCTTCTATTTATTTTAGTTTAGTTTACTTTAGTTTAAGTTTAAGCTTATTATATTTAGTTTATTTGACTTTTATTTTAGGTTTAGGTTTTTTTTTTATTTTATAGTTCAGGTTTAATTTTTTATTTATTTTTAAGTTTATTTTTTAGGTTTAGGTTTTTAATTAGTTTTTATTTTATTTTATTTTTGGTTTATTTAGGTTATTTTTATTTTATTTTATTCAGGTTTTTATAATCTTAGGTTTAATTTAATTTTTAGTTTAGTCTAGGTTTTATTTATTTTATTTTAGTTTATTTTATTATTTTATTTTATTTTTTAGGATTAGGTTTTAGTTTTAGTTTAGGCTTTTATTTTATTTTATTTTATATTTTATTTAAGTTTAGGTTTATTTATTTTTATTTTATTTATTTAGGTTTTAAGTTTTTTTAGGTTTGGTTTACAATTTTAGGTTTTAGGTTTTAGGGTTTACGATTTTAAGGTTTAGGGTTTAGGATTAGGGTTTAGGGTTTAGTGTTTAGGGTTAGTTTAGGGTTTAAGGTTAGTTTAGGGTTTAAGGTTTAAGGTTTAAGGATTAGGCTTTAGGGTTTAGGTTTAGTTTAGTTTATTTTAGGTTAGTTTAATTTTAGGTTTAAGGTTTAGGTTTATTTAGTGTTTAGGTTTATGATTAGGTTAGGTATAGGTTTAGGTATAGGGTTTATAATTTAGTTTAGGTTAATTTAGTTTTTTGTTTAGGTTTAGGTTTAAGTTTAGGTTTTTTAGGTTTAAGGTTTTAAATTTAGAGGTTTTAGGTTAAGGTTTAGTGTTTAGAGGTTTAGGGTTTAGTGTTTAGAGTTTAGGTTTAGGGATGGGTTTAGGGTTTAGGGTTTGAGGTTTTAGGTTTAGGGTTAAAGGTTTAGGTTTAGGGTTTAGTTTTAGGGTTTAGGGTTTAGGTTTAGGATTTAGTTTAGTGTTTAGAGTTTAGTGTTTAGATTATTTTTTATGGTTTAGAGTTTAGTTATTTTTTTTAGTTTTTTCAATTTTACTTTTAAATTAATTAAACTAATTAGTTTAGGTTTGTTTAGTTTATTTTATTTATTTTAGTTTATTTTATTTTCTATTTTATTTAGGTTTGTTTTTATTTTATTTAGTTTATTATTTATTTTATGTTTATTTATTTTAGCTTATGTTTTTTTATTTTAGTTTATTTTTTCTTAGTTTAGGGTTTTGGTTTAGGTTTATTTTTTTGTTTAGTTTTATTTTTATTTTACTTTTCAATTTAGATTTTTTTTTTTTTTGAGGTTTAGGTTAAGGTCTTTTTTTTATTTTATTTTTTTTAGGTTTAGGTTTTTTATGTTTTAATTTAGGTTTATTTTTTGTTTAATTTTTTTTTATATTTAACTTATTTTATAATTAGGTTTAGGTTTAGTTTATTTTTTATTTAAGTTTTATTTATAGTAATTTAGTTTATTTAAGTTTAGGTTTAGGTTTATTTTATTTTTAGTTTAGGTTTAGGTTTTTTTTTTGAGTTTAGTGTTTAGGTTTTATTGTTATTTATTTTTTAAGTTTTATTTAGGTTTATTATTTAGGTTTACATTTTATTTAGTTTTTATTTTATGTTATTTTAGTTTTATTTTATTTTTATTTTAGGTTTATTTTTTATTTCATTTAGCTTTTTTATTTTTTAGTTTATTTTAGCTTTAAGTTTTTATTTAGTTTTATTTATTTAGTTTAGGTTTTATTTATTTTATTTGAGTTTAGTTTTATTTTTTTAATTTTCTTTTAGGTTTTAGTTTAGGTTTATGTTTTGGTTTATGTTTTAGTTTATGTTCTTATTTTATTTTTTATTTTGGTTTAGTTTTATTTATTTTTTTAGTTTAGGTTTTATTTAGTTTAAGTTTAGGATTATAGCTTTTTGGGGTTTAGATTTTAGGGTTAGTTTAGGGTTTAGGGTTCAGGGTATAGGTTTTAGGGTTTAGGGTTTAAGGTTTTAGGATTTAGGGTTTAGGGTTTAGGGTTTAGGGTTTAAGGTTTAGGTTTTAAATTTAGCGTTTAGATTTTAGTTTAGGGTTTAGAGCTTAGGGCTTAGGTTTAGGTTTTTTATTTTAGTTTATTTTTTAGGTTTAGGTATAGGTTTAGGGTTTATTTTTAATTGAGTTTATTTTATTTTAGGTATTTTAAGTTTAGGTTTAAACTTTAGGTTTTAATTTAGTTTTTATTTTATTTTATTTATTTATTTTATTTAGGTTTAATATTTTTGATTTGTTTTAGATTTAATTTATTTTAGGTTTAGGGTTTTAGGTATTTAGTTTTTTAGGTTTAAGGTTTATTTAGTTTAGGTTTGGGAATTAGGGCTTAGGGTTTAGGGTTGTAGGTTTTAAGGTTTTATGGGTTTAGGGTTTTAGGGTTTATGGTTTATGGTTAATTTTAGGGTTTATGTTTTTTTAAATAAATATTGTTAGGTTTAGGTTTATTTGGTTTATTTTTATTTATTTTAGTTAATTTTATTTTATTTTATTTAGGTTTATTTTTATTTTTTAGTTTATTTATTATATATTTAATTTAGGTTTATTTATTTTAGCTTAGGTTTTTTATTTTAGTTTTTTTTGGCTTTATGTTTAAATTTAGGTTTATTTCAATTTAGTTTTATTTTTATTTTATTTTTTAAGGTTTAGGTTTTTATTTTATTTAGGTTAATGTTTATGTATTTATTTATTTTTTAGGTTTAGGTTTTAGATTTTTTAGGTTTATTTTAGGTTTATTTTTTTAATTTAGGTTTAGGTTTGTTTTAGTTTATTTCATTTTATTTAGCTTGGGTTTAGGTTTAGGTTTTTTGCTATTTTAGGTTTAGGTTTTGGTTTTATTTTAGTTTAGTTTATTTTAGTTTAGGTTTAGGTTTATTTCATTTTTTATTTTAGGTTTAGGTTTTATTTAAGTTTTAGGGTTTAGGTTTTATATTTATGTACTTTTAGGTTTTATTTTTAGGTTTATTGTATTTAGGTTTAAGTTTTTATTTAGTTTTATTTTACTTTATTTATTTTATTTTATTTTCATTTTAGGTTAAGTTTTATTTTATTTAGGTTTTCTATTTTTTTATTATTTTAGGTTTTGATTAATTTTAATTAAGTTTAATTTTTTTTATTTTTTTTCTTTTAGGTTTAGTTTATGTTTTAATTTTATTTTATTTTGGTTTAGATTTTTTTATTATTTTATTTTATATTTTATTTAGTTTATTTATTTTATTTAGGGTTTAGGGTTTAGGGTTTAAGGTTTATGGTTAGTTTAGAGTTTAGGGTTTGGGGTTTAAGATTTTTTTTAGGTTTAGGGTTTAAGATTTAGGGTTTAGTGTTTAGGGTTTAAGGTTTAGGGTTTAGATTTCAGGGTTTAGGGTTTAAGGTTTAGGGTTTGAGGTTTAGGGTTTAGGATTTTTTTAGGGTTTAAGGTTTAGGGTTTAGGGTTTTTTTAGGGGTTTAGGGTTTAGGGTTTAGTTTAGGTTTAGGTTAGGTATTAGTTTATAGTTTTAGGGTTTTAGATTTTTTCAAAGAGAATAAATTCATATTCAACATTTCTTCTTTTTATTTTTTTATTTATTTATTTTATTTTATTTTTATTTATGTTTATTTATTATTTTTATTTAGTTTAGTTTATTTATTTTAAGTTTATTTATTTTAGTTTAGATTTTTTATTTTAGCTTATTTTTATGTTTAGGTTTTGGTTTAGGTTTATTTTTTGGTTTATTTTTTATTTTATTTTTAGGTTTAGGTTTTGGTTTTAGGGTTGTAGGTTTAAGGTTTAGGGTTAGTTTTAGGGATCTAGGTTTTGGGCTTGTGGTTTAGGTTTAGGGTTTAGGGTTTAGGGTTTTTGTTAAATTAAGTAAACTGGTAGGATTAGGTTTATTTAGTTTATTTTTTATTTATTTTTTTTTTTTTTATTTTATTTAGTTTATTTATTTATTTTAGGTTTATTTATTTAGTTTAGGTTTTTTTATTTTTATTTTTTTGGTTTAGGTTTAGGTTTATTTATTTTTTAGTTTAGTTTTATTTTTATTATTTTTTTATTTTTTAGGTTTAAGTTTTATTTTATTTTTTAGGTTTAGGTTTAGGTTTTTTTTTAGGTTTATGTTTTATTTTAGGTTTATATTTTAGGTTTTAATTTTTTTTAGTTTAAGTTTAGATTTATTTTAACTTATTTTATTTTATTTAGTTTAGGGTTTAGGTTTAGTTTATTTTAGGTTTAGGTTTATCTTTATTTATTTTAGTTTACTTTAGTTTAGGTTTAGGTTTATTATATTTAGTTTATTTGATTTTTATTTTAGGTTTAGGTTTTTTTTTATTTTATAGTTTAGGTTTAATTTTTTATTTATTTTTAGGTTTATTTTTTAGGTTTAGGTTTTTTATTTAGTTTTATTTTATTTTATTTTAGGTTATTTTATGTTATTTTATTTTATTTTATTCAGGATTTTATATTCTTAGGTTTATTTTAATTTTTAGTTTAGTCTAGGTTTTTATTTATTTTATTTTAGTTTATTTTTATTAGTTTATTTTATTTTATTTTTTAGGATTAGGTTTTGGTTTTAGTTTAGGTTTTTATTTTATTTTATTTTTATTTAGTTTAGGTTTATTTATTTTATTTTATTTTAGGTTTTATTTAGGTTTTAAGTTTTAGGTTTTAAGGTTTGATTTTGGGTTTGACTTAGGGTTTTAGGGTTTAATTTTAAGGTTTAGGGTTTAGGATTAGGTTTAGGGTTTAGTTTAGTTTAGTGTTTAGGTTAGTTTAGGTTTAAAATTTAGTTTAGTTTTTTAAGTTTAGTTTTTAGTTAGGGTAGGAGTATAGGTTTAAGTTTTAGTTGGTTTAATTTAGGTTTAAGTTTAGTTTAGGGTTTAGGTTTAGTTTAGGAGTTTTTTAGTTTAGGTATAGGTTAGTTTTATTAGTTTAGGTTTAGGTTTAGTTAGTTAGGTTTAGGTTTAAGTTTAGGTTTAGTTTAGGGTTAAGGTTTGATTAAAGTTTGTTTAGGTTTAGGGTTTAGTTTTAGAGTTTAATTAGTTAGTTTAGGGTTTAGTTTGAGGTTTAGTTTTAGGTTTAAATTTTAGGTTTAGGTTTAGTTTAGGTTAAGTTTAGTGTTTAGAGTTTAGTGTTTAAGATTATTTTTAAGGTTTAGAGTTTAGGGTTACATTTTTTTTTAATTTTTTCAATTTTTACTTTTAAAAAATTAATTAAACTAGTAGTTTAGGTTTGTTTAGTTTATTTATTATTTATTCTAGTTTATTTTATTTTCTATTTTGATTTAGGTTGGTTTTTATTTTTATTTAGTATAGTTTATTTATTTTAGGTTTATTTATTTTAGCTTATTTTTTTATTTTAGTTTATTTTCTTAGTTTAGGGTTTGGTTTAGGTTTGTTTTTTAGTTTAGTTTTATTTTTATTTTACTTTTTCTATTTAGATTTTTTTTTAGGTTTAGGTTAAGGTCTTTTTATTTTATTTTTTTAGGTTTATGTTTTATGTTTTTATTTTAGGTTTATTTTTTTTGTTTAGTTTTTGGTTTATATTTAACTTATTTTATTTTAATTTGTTTAGGTTTAGGTTTAGTTTATTTTTTATTTAAGTTTTATTTATAGTAATTTAGTTTATTTTAGTTTAGGTTTAGGTTTATTTTATTTTTAGTTTAGGTTTAGGTTTTTTTTTGAGTTTAGTGTTTAGGTTTTATTTGTTATTTATTTTTAAGTTTTATTTGTAGGTTTATTATTTAGGTTTACGTTTTTATTTAGTTTTTATTTAATGTTATTTTAGTTTTATTTTATTTTTATTTTAGGATTATTTTTTATTTATTTAGTTTTTTATTTTTAGTTTATTTTAGCTTTAAGTTTTATTTAGTTTTATTTTTTAGTTTAGTTTAGGTTTTTATTTATTTTATTTTAGTTTAGTTTTTATTTTTTTATTTTCTTTTTAGGTTTTGGTTTAGGTTTAGGTTTAGGTTTAGGTTTTAGTTTATGTTCTTATTTTATTTTATTTTGGTTTAGTTTTTTCTATTTATTTTAGTTTTAGGTTTTATTTAGTTTAAGTTTAGGATTATAGCTTTTTGGGGTTTAGAGTTTAGGGTTAATTTAGGGTTTAGGGTTCAGGGCATAGGTTTTAGGGTTTAGGGTTTAGGTTTTTTAGGTTTAGGGTTTAGGGTTTAGGTTTAGGGTTTAGGTTTTAAGTTTAGGGTTTAGGTTTTAGTTTAGGGTTTTAGAGGCTTAGGTTTAGGTTTTTTTTTAGTTTATTTTTTAGGTTTAGGTTTAGGTTTGTTTATTTTTTAGTTAGTTTATTTTTATTTTATTAGGTTTAGGTTTATTTTTATTTTAGGATTACATTTGGTTTTATTTTATATTTGCTTTAGGTTTTAGTTTATTTTAGGTTTATTTTATTTTATTTAGTTTAGAGTTTATGTTTAGTTTAATTTAGGTTTAAGTTTAGATTTTATTTATTTTAGTTTAGGCTTAGGTTTATTTTATTTTTATTTTAGGTTTAGGTTATTTTTTATTTAGGATTCAGGTTTTATTTTTTATTTATTGTTAGGTTTTATTTTACGGTTTATTTTTTTAGGTTTAAGTTTTTATTTAGTTTTATTTTTGGTTTATTTTACTTTTTTTTATGTTTAGTTTCATTTTATTTTGGTCTTCTATTATTACGTTTATTTTATTTAGTTAATTTAGTTTAGGTTTTTATTTATTTTATTTTAGTTTATATTTATTAGTTTATTTTATTTTATTTTAGGTTTAGGTTTTAGTTTAGGGTTTTTAGGATTTAGGGTTTAGGGTTTAGGGTTTAGGGTTTTAGTCTAGGGTTTAGGTTTAGGGTTTGGTTTAGGGTTTAGGGTTTTTAGTTTAGGGTTTTAATTAAGTAAATCAGTTGGTTTAGGTTTACTTAGTTTATTTTATTTATTTTACTTTATTTTATTTTTTTATTTTTTAGGTTAATTTTTTTATTTTTATTTTTTTTAGTTTGTTTATTTTAGTTTTATTTATTTTAGTTTAGGTTTTTAATTTAAGTTTATTTTGTGGGTTTAGGTTTTGGTTTATGTTTATCTTTTTATTTTAGTTTTATTTTTATTTTATTTTTTAGGTTTAGGTTTTTTTTATTTATTTTTAGGTTTAGGTTTAGGTTTTTATTTTATTTTCTTAGGTTTAAGTTTTATGTTTTTATTTTTAGTTTAGGTTTAGATTTATTTTTAGTTTATTTTATTTTATTTAGTTTAGGGTTTAAGTTTTATTTATTCCTATTTAGTTTATTTTAGTTTAGGTTTATGTTTAATTTATTTTGTTTATTTTAGGTTTAGGTTTTTTTTTAGTTTAGGGTTTATTTTTAGGTTTATTTTTAGGTTTAATTTAGTAAACCTAAAGGAGTTTTATTTTCTATTTATTTTTAGGTTTATTTTTTTGGTTTTGGTTTTTATTTAGTTTTTATTTTATTTTATTTTAGGTTTACTTTATTTTTTATTTTACATTAGTTTTTATTTTATTTAGGTTTTTTATTTTTAGGTTTATTTTAATTTTTAGTTTAGTTTAGGTTTTTATTTATTTTATTTTATTTGAGTTTTCATTTTTTATTTTATTTCATTTTAGGTTTAGTTAGGTTTAGGTTTTTTAGTTTAGTTTTTATTTTATTTTATTTTATTATTTCATTTATGTTTAGATTTATTTTATGTATTATTTAGTTTAAGTTTAGGTTTTTAGGTTTTTCAGGTTTACAGTTCAGGGTTTAGGGTTTAGGGTTTAGTGTTTAGGGTTTGGGGTTTAAGGTTTTGCGTTTAGGGTTTTGGGTTTAGGTTTAGTATTTTTGGAAAGAGGGCAATCAAATATAAGCATGTGATTCACTCAACCAAACTAGTTCTTAAGGATAATAAAATCAAATAAGATTATTTAAAGCAAACCAAAGGTTCTTTATTAATGAAGTTTTGGATTTGATTTGATTTAAAGAGGAGAAGAGAAATCATCACTTGCTATTTGAAACCCATTCCCACTTTAGTGATTTGATTTAATTTAAGGAAATATAATTAAGTTTATTTTATGGGTTAATTAAGTTGAACCTTTAATTAGATGAATTAATTACCCTTACTTATGTCACCTTAAAGTAATTAACTAAATAATTATGAGCCAACATGATATGCATGGAAAATATACTTGCAATGATCCTAGGAAATAAAAGGGGCCTAATGCAATTGGCTCATGATTAATAATTAATTAGACTAAGGGACTTAATTAATTACTCTTATGGTTTCCCATACATGTGGACTAACCATAATTTCATTAAACTCCTTTAGGTTATTAAACTCCTAAAGATCTACCCCATGATTTAATTAATTAAGGTCTGATGTGATTATGAATTCAATTTGATTAAGCGATTTAATTAAATTGTTAAATCTTAAATAATATCATTTTAAAAAAAGGGTGAAATGAACATATGGAATGGGTCCTAACCCTTTTCCTTAGTACACTTACTGTTGAGCAATGATTAATAAACTTAATTAACCAATTTGGTACTGTTCATGGGATTAATTAATCATTAATTAATTTAAAAGAATAGTTAAGGTTTGATTAGTCCATTTTCCTAATTAAGTGAGCAATAAATCCCAAGAAAATCATAGGAGGCAGAGGTCATCCCATTAAATTAACCCAAAAAATTTAGAATTAATTGGTCAAGTAGTTAAAATGTAATTAAACTAATTAATTTTATAATTAAAACTTAATTATTGTTCAAAATTTCTAAAGATCATTTTTAATTAATTCTCCTCTGAAATACCTTAAAATGAGAATTTATTTGAATTTTTTTATTTCTCCATGATTTCTTATGATTTTTAGAAGTTTCAATCATTAAAAATGATTAATTGAGCCTAATTAAAGCCTACTCTTGTTGGCACCATGTGGCACGCTAACACAACATTCTTTTGATTTAGCACCGTGAGCTTGGCTACTTAAAACTTATCCAACTCAGCGCCTACATGGCAACGATGGAGGTGCTTTCTCATCAGCCATTCGATCTAAGATCGGACAGCAACGATCAATCCCACAACTAAATAGGATTAAATCAGATCGATCTAGCGAATCTAATCGGGAATGTCTATTCTAATCATGCAGAATGGACGGTGGGTGATTTAATGACACTCGAGTGAGGCAGAATAGAGTGCATCCACCATTGGTCACTTAAATCGAGCTTACTCGAGCTTAGATCAACTCCAAAAGGATCCCACACCTTTACGATAATGATTAGATGGGATCAAACGATCAAGATCACATGATGTGCAAGTTTTCTTCAAAAAGCTCTAACCCATTTTTGCCTAAGGATCATTTTTGGAAGCATACTTTGCCAGAGCTCAAGACCGGTTGCTCGAACAATTAAAGAAGCTTCATCTAGTGGTGATGAAGCTCTGTTGTGCAGCAATTAGATCAATTCCTCAACATTCGCTTGTAAGGCAACAAACCAATGATTTGGAGCTCAGCTTTGATCATAGTCCCACCCCTGTTGCTCGAAAAGCTTGGGAGATGATTCATTTTTGCTCACCAAGGCCTAAGGAAGGTGTGTGCAAAGTTAATTTGAGTTTGATGGAGAAATGGGGAAGTTAGGTCAGAAATGGAAGTATTCTATTTTGAGAAAAATGAGAATGGCATTGTTTGATTGAGGAATGAGCTTGGGAGCTTAGGGAATGTCTCTAGCAGCTTATCTTGGATAGCTAGGGCTTTGAGGAATGATTTTTATTTATGTTTGAGTGGAAACGAGGGGGTGTATACCCCCCTTCATTTTGATCAGACGACGGGATCACGTTTGGGTTTTAGTGGCCATCTAGCCATCTCAAAGTGTCATGGGTGGCAAGGAGGAGGTGAGTTGGCTTGGCTTGGTTGGTTGAAGGTGTGGAGGTAGCAGCCAAGGAGGAATCATTGGTGTCCTATGGGTTTCAAATGCTCCAATGGGGAGGGTGAGGTGATTTCACCTCCCATGGGTCATGGCCAACCCAACCACCCCTTGGGTCAGGTTGGGCAGTGTCCTAGGTGCCTAGGTGAACCATTGGGAGAGTACCAAGTGGCCAATGAATGGAAATGACCAATTACATTGGTGATTTCTCTCATGTGATGCCCTTAATCCAAAGGTAGAATGATCATTCAGCATTGGGTTTGATTTTGGCAGATTTGAAATGAGCCAAAAGTGGTTCAGCCTAAATTTCAAGTCAATTGGAGTTGATTTGGCTAGGTTTGGCACAATTTGAATCATTTAGGTCAAATTGGGTTAGGTTGGGTCAAGTTGACCAATTGGTCAAATTGGGTCAAACCAAGGGTTGAGTCAAGTTCATATGATCATTTAGGATGTTTTGGTTCAATTGGTTTGGTTTAGTTTGGCTTAGATTTGATTTTGGCTCATTTGAATTCATTTGGCTCAAATGGGTTAAGTTGACCGATTTGACCAAATTGGTCAAATTGGCTTGGTTGATTGTTGGTTTGGGTTTAGTTGACCAATTGAAGATGATTGTAGCCTTTGGTTTTAATTAATTTGGATTTTGTTTTGATTTAGGCCAACTTGAACCTTTAGGTCAATTTGGGCTAAGTAGGTTAATTGGGTTTAATTGGGTCCAATCATAGCTTTGGTCAAGTTCAACAATTAATTTGGAATAAACTTGAGCCATTTGCTGCAATCAATTTAGCCTTTTAGGTCAATTTGGGTCAACTTGGGTCAAGAGGGCCAAATGGGTTTGTTTTGACTCAATTGAAGGTCAAGTCTGATTCAGATATTGATTTTGATTTGGTATGAATCATTGGTTTCAAGGGATTTGGCATAGGTTGTAATTTGGCTAGTTTGGATTCATATGGGTTAAGGGGTTGACTTCGTCAAATGACCAAGTTTACTTAGTTTGACCCAAATTGTGATAATTGATCAACTTAGGGTGTTCAATAATCATGATTGGAGGTTATGATGGGCTTAGTTCAATCCAATTTAGGTAAGATTATAACTTGGCTTAAATGGGTCAAATTAGCAAGTTTAGGTAAAGTTGACCAATTGGGTTTAGTTTGCTTGATTTTGGGATGAGTTTGATTTAGTTTAGTTTATATATGCATTTAGGATTGATATATAAATTAAATTACAATTGGCTTGGGTTTAAATGGGTTTTGGTCCATTTGAACATTTCAAGTCAAAAGGGTTAAGTTAGGTTTGACTTGGGTTGATTTTGGTTTAGCTTGATGATTGTAGATTTTATTTATATTTGTGAATATGATTGAAGGTATGATTGATTCATGAGAAAATAAATTGAATTTGGGCTTTGGAATGAAGGAATTTGGCTAAGTCCATAAAAACCCTAAACCCTAAAGCCTAAACACTAAATCTTAAACCATAAACCTAAACCCTAACCCTAAACACTAAACCCTAAAATCCTAAACCCTAAACCCAAAAAACCTAAAAACCTAAGCCTAAACTAAATATAAAAATCAAAATAAAATATAAAACCTAAACCTTAAAAAATAAAATAAAAATAAAACTAAACTAAAAAATAAGCATAAACCTAAACCTAAACCTAAAAAATAAACTAAAATAAAAAAAAACCTAAACTAAAATAAATAAACCTAAAATAAATAAACTAAACTAAATTAAAATAAAAAAATAAACCTAAATATAAATAAAAAATAAACTAAACTAAAATAACTAAAAAATAAACTAACTAAACCTAAACCTACTTGTTTAGTTAATTCAAAAAAAACACCCTAAACCCTAAACCCTAAATCCTAAACCCTAAGCCATAAAACTAACCCTAACCCCTAAACCCTAAACCTACAATCTTAACCCCTAAACACAAAACCCTAAACCCCAAATTGACCATAAATCCTAAACCCTAAACCCTAGCCCTAAACCCTAAACCCTAAAACTCTAAACCCTAAAACCTTAAACCTTAAACCCTCCTAAACCCTAAACCTTAAAAACCTAAAAACATAAACTTAAACTAAATAAAACCTAAAAATAAAATAAATAAATAAAACTATACCTAAATAATATAAAAACCTAAACTAAAACCTAAACTTAAACCTAAAAATAAAATAAAATAAACTAAAATAAAATAAATAAAAACCTAAACTAAAATAAAAATTAAAATAAAACAAAGAATAAAAAACTTAGATATAATAAAAACTAAGCATAAAATAAAAAAAACCTAAAACATACCTAAAAGAAAATAAAATAAAAATTAAATAAAAACTTAAACGTAAAAAATAAACCTAAAATAAAACCTAAAATAAAGAACCTAAACCTAAATAAAAAAAATTGAAACCTAAATTAAAATAAAATAAACAAAATAAAATAAACCTAAACTTAAATTAAAAAAAAAATAAAAAATAAATCTAAACCTAAACATAAACCTAAACTAAATAAAATAAAATAAACTAAAAATAAACTTAAACCTAAACTAAAAAATAAAACCTAAAAATAAACCTAAACCCTAAATCAGAAATAAAAAACTTAAAACCTAAACCTAGAAAAATAAAATAAAAACCTAAACTTAAAAACAAAAAAATAAAACCTAACCTTAAAAAAAAATGAAATTCAACTAAAAATAAATTAAAATATAATGCCTAAACTAAAATAAATAAACCTAGAAAAATAAATAATAATAAATATAAATATAAATAAAAATTAAGTAGAAACATAAACCTTCGTTTGAATTTTTTTAAAACTAAACCCTAAAACCCTAAACACTAAAGCCTAAACACTAAACTAAACAATAAACCCTAAACCATAAACCCTAAACCCTAAACCATAAACCCTAAACCCTAAAACCCAAAACCCTAAACCTTAACTTAACCCTAAACACTAAACCCTAAACCCTAAAACCCTAAACCTTAAACCCTAAACCCTAAACTCTAAACCCTATACCCTAAAAACCTAAAACCCTAAACCTTACCCTATGCTAACCCTAAACCTTAATAAACCCTAAACCCTAAACCTTAAACACTAAACCTTAACTTAACCCTAAACACTAAACCCTAAACCCTAAACCCTAAAACACTAAACCCTAAACCCTAAACTCTAAACTCTATACCCCAAAAACCTAAAACCCTAAAGCTTAAACCCTAAACCTTACCCTAAGCTAACCCTAAACCTTAAGCTCTAAACCTTAAACCCTAAACCCTAAAGCCTAAACACTAAACCTTAAACCATAAACCCTAAACTTTAATCCTAAACCCTAAACCCTAAAACCCTAAACCCTAATACCCTAAACACTAAACCCTTAACCCAAAACCAAAAACCCTAAAAATCTAAAATCCTAAACCTAAACTAAATAAAAGCTAAAATAAATAAACCTAAACTAAAATAATAAATAAATCTAAACCTAAACCTAAACCTAAAATAAAAAAATAAACTAATAAAATAAATTAACATAAAATAAATAAAACATAAAATAAACTAAAAGATAAAAAAAACTAAGAATAAAAAAACCTAAATAAAACATAAAACTAAACATAAAATGAAAATAAATTAAACTTAAAATAAACTAAAATAAAATAAAATAAAACTAAATAAAACCTAAACCTAAAATAATCCTAAAATAAAAATAAAAAAACCTAAACCTAAACTAAATTAAATAAAATAAACTAAAATAAACCTAAACCTAAACTAAAATAAAACCAAAAAATAAACCTAAAACCTAAACCAAAAAAATAATATAAAACCTAAACCTAAAAATAAGAAATAAACTTAAACATAAAAAATAAAAAAATAAAACTCAACTAAAAAATAAACCTAAACCTAAAATATAAAC
Organism: Cymbidium sinense; assembly: GCA_021442155.1. Taxonomy (NCBI): domain Eukaryota; kingdom Viridiplantae; phylum Streptophyta; class Magnoliopsida; order Asparagales; family Orchidaceae; genus Cymbidium; species Cymbidium sinense. The sequence goes on from JAKCPB010001361.1 coordinate 82,576, forward strand.
AAAAATTAAAAAAACATAAACTAAAGCAGATAAACCAAAAATAAATAAAAAAAAAAAAAAAAATAAAAATAAATAAATAAACATAAAATAAAATAAACTAAAATAATTAAAAAAAACTAAATAAACTAAATAAACCTAAATCTAATTAATTTTTTTTAAAACCTAGCCTAACCATACCATAAACCCTTACCATTAAAACCCTAAACCTAAAAAAACCTAAACACTAAACCCTAAACCTAAACCTCATCCCTAAACCCTAACCCTAAACCCTAAACCCTAAACCCTAAACCCTACACCATAAAACCTAAAATGAAACATAAACTAAATAAAATCTAAAATAAAAAAAAAAAAACTTAAACTAAATAAAATAAAAAATAAAATAAAATAAAATCCTAAACTTAAAATAAAAAATAAAATAAAATAAACTAAAATGAAATAAATAAAAACCTAAACTAAAATAAATAAAAAAATAACCTAAGAATAAAAAACCTAAATATAATAAAACTAAATGTAAAATGAAAATAAAATAAACCTAAAATAAAATAAAATAGAAACTAAATAAAAACCTAAACCAAAACCCTAAACTAAAAAAAAATTTAAACCTAAAAAAAATAAACCTAAACCTAAACCTAAACTAAAATAAACTAAACCTAAACCTAAACCTAAACTAAATAAAATAAAATAAATTAAAAATAAACCTAAACCTAAACCTAAAAAATAAAGTAAAATAAAAAACAAAACTAGAATAAATAAGCCTAAAATAAATAAACTAAACTAAATAAAAAAATAAACCTAAATAAAAATAAAAAAAATAAATAAAAGTAAACTAAATAAACCTAAACCTAAAGTTTACTTAATTTTAAAAAAATGCTAAACCCTAAACCCTAAAAACTCTAAACCCAAAATAAAACTCTAAAAGCATAAACCCTAAAACCCTAAACTAAACCTAAACCTAAACCCTAAATCTAAACACTAACCATAAACCTAAACCCTAAACTAAACCCTAAACCTAAAAGTAACTAAATATATTAAAAAAAATAAACCTAAACCTAAATCTAAACCTTAAGAATTAAAACCTAAACATCATAAATAACCTAGATCAAAAAAATGGTGGGGATCTAAAATATAATGATCGAAATATGAAGGAAGGAGGAGCAAAACTAAACCTAAGAGATCAAGATATGATGGTGGATCCAAATAACTCAAAATAAAGTGAAGATCATAACTACTTATAAACTATATCTTTAAAGAGATGGTTCTAGTCTTTATGATTTGCTCTATGTGCACTTTTGATCTAAGCTTGTGTCTTAGAAAACTTGCTATGTTGCTTGGTTGATGAAATCGAAAAGAAGCAATGTTGAATTTGAATTTGTTCTCTGTTAAGAAAATAAATCAAAAACCCTAAACCCTAAACTAAAACTTAAACCCTAAACATAAAACCTAAACCCTAAACCTAAAACCCTAAACCCTAAAACCCAAACCCCAAACCCTAAACCATAAAACATTAAACCTTAAACCCTAAACCCTAAACCCAAAAAAAGTAACACACCTCTCCTCTCTGCCAGCCTCTAGATTGTTCCTTTCATTTTCTTGTGGTTTGTGGCTTCGCTTCCCCGATCATATTTTTTTGCTAATTGTTTCGCCAGCTTATGTGATTTTTCCTTGATCTTACATTGGCAGAGGTGCCACTTTCTGAGCAACTGAGCTCGTCGAACTTGGAGGCGTCGGCTAAGCCTTCCGATCTACATGGTAATTTGGATCTGACTTCATCCATTACTATGCCTATTGTTAAGTCCTTCAAGGATGCATTATCTGGTAAGAACACTTGCTCTAATGCTTCAGTTAACTCAATCTCAACTTCCTTCCATGGAATGCTGGCTGTAATGTGCTTAGATCTTGATGTGGAAAAATTGGCAAAGCCCTTTGAATTTTTATTAGTTGGAAAATTTTCCTTACGCCTCGACTGACAATATCCGATCCTTTTTCATAGCCTAAAGCTGTGAGTTTTCACTATCGAGTTGATTGATCCTGCATATCCTTATTCACCTATCTAATGATTTAGACTACTCAAGAGTCTTTGCTCGCTACTACTTTGTGTATAATTATCAAATGAGACTTTGAAATGGTCACCTCTTTTGATGTCAAAGAGGAATCTATTGTTCCTTTATGGCTAGCTCTTCCAAACATGAGGATACATTATGTTACCCATCAAGTCCTATTTGCGTTGGGCTCTTTGGTAGCCCCTTCAAATTGATCAAGCCACCGTGAGATCTCCTTGTTCGTGATCTTGGTTGAGATTGATATTACCAAAAAGTACCCCAAAGAAGTTTGACTTCAAAAAAAATTTGGGTATAATCAAAAAAGTGGGATTTGAAAATTTCCCTATTTTTTGCACACATTGTAAGATCCATGGTTATGATCACTCTGAATGTTTTGTGTTACACCCTAATCTTAAAAAAGAATAAATTATCGATCCTAATCCCACTCTAGGAAATGAAAACCAATAAGTTTGCTTATGTGCCTAAAGTAAAGCTACTCAAAATGGAACTCACCCTACCTCCTTTACTATATCTACCGATTTGCCTATTGGAGAACAATCTGAGCGGTAAAAATAATGATATTGAGGTTTGTGAGGAAACTAATGATAACTTAATTAATTACCCTACTTGTAATAATTTGGCATCACAAGACAATCCCTTGACTCATATGAATCATGGTGATTTGAATGGGAATCTCAAGTTGGATCAAAATCTCAAAACTAATTCTGGAATTGTTCTAAAAAATGTTGATACTTTGGTGACGGACCAAAATATGAATAATCATCATGGAAATGAGAATGAAATTTGTGCTATTAATGGTGTCACAACCTCCTTCTATTACCCACATAAGTGATATCCATGCTAATCCAATTTCTCAACCTAACTCGATACCAAGAAGGAGAAATCACCATTAGAATGCTTTGATGATACGCTCCTATTCTCAATAATATCACCAACCACTCTTCTGATGGAGATACATTGGACATAGATAGGCCTTTTCAAACTTATTAAAAAAATCCTTAAAGCTAGAATGTTCACTAATAGCTCCTAACCACTGATCTTCTCTAACTTCCCATAAATAATTGTTTCATGCTCTCTTTTCTTCTCCTTCAATTTTTCTTATCTCTTTTCTTTTCCTTCCACCTTATTATGATCAATTTTCTTATTTGGAATGTTCTGGTATTGGGACTCTCATTGTCCGTAATCATGTTAGAGCCTTTTACACTCATAACATAACCTTACTTGTTGTTATTGAGCCATTCATTCACTCTTCTAAGATCACCCATGTTGCTAGAATGCTTGGCTTTCAAAATTTCTTTATAATATTAGTAATAAAATTTGGTGTTTTGGAATAATTTAATCAACATTTCTATCCTTGATGATCTCAACAATTGGTTAATGTTCAAATCTCATTGGGTGAATTTTTTGCTCTTGGTTCCTTTATCTATGCTTCGTAATAGAGTAGGAACATCCTTTGGGATCACTTAAGAACCTTCGCCTCCCTATTAACAAACCGGTTGGTTGGGTGATTTCAACACTATTATCGCTTCCTCAAAAAAAAGAGGGGAGGTTGCTCTAACATCCATTCCATGGAAGATTTCTAATATGATCCTTGATTGCAACCTGATTGATATTGTTTTGGCTCACATACATGGCATAACTCTAGACTTTGGCAGCAGCTTGATAGGACCCTCTTTAATTCCCTTTGGATCAATCAATGGCCCCTCACTTCTATTGAGCATTTAAGTAGAACTTTGTCTGACCATGCACCACTTTTGATCTCTATCAAAACTTCTTCCAGTAATCTTTCCTCCCCTACTCCTTTTAGATTCCAAAATATGTCAACCCAACATCGTTATTTCATTAATGTTGTTTCCATTAATTGGATGGCCCCTTTCACCCGAACAATTTCGTTAAAGGCATGATTCAGCTTTTTCTTAAGCTCAAAAGACTCAAACAAAACCTAAATTGGTGGAACAAGCATCATTTTAAAAATCTTTTGCCAATCTAAAATTATGGAACAATTAGTTTGCCCTTGAAGATGTTGTCTAACGATCCTAGTAAGCTCAATGAGTTGAACAGCTAAAGATAACTTGATAAATTATCGAATATGAGGAAACCTGGTGCAAAAGGCGCTAGCAAACATATTCGATGGTGATAGAAATACAAGATATTTCCATGCTCTTTTCAAAAAAGGAAAGCCTTAAACTCTATTCAAAAAATCAAAAATATTAACTGAATTGGATCACCGATAATAAATTAAAGATTCTATCATACAACATTTTCAAAATTTATTAAACATCAACCCTCTTAGAAGCCCTCTCTCCAACACACACCGATCCTCTATGATTACTAATGATAAAAATCATTTACTCACTTTGCATCCTACGGAGATTAGTAGTACTCAATAGCATGAACACTCGACTCTGCCCGTGGCTACATGACCCATTTTTTTTCATTGTTGGCCTTTATTAAGTCTAATCTTGTTGATGTTGTTGTCTTTGATGGCGCTTCTTACCTAGATACTTTTCTAGCACTTCATTTGTCCTCATTCCCAAAACTAATAATCGATTCTTGGGAGATTTTAAACCTATACCTTTGCACCTTCTTTCAAAAACTCATTGCTAAATTAATTAATAATAGGATAAGTCACCGCCTAAAATTATTTCTCCTAACCAAACTCACTTCATTAAAAAATAGAGCTATATCCTATAATATATCCTTCTAGCCCAAGAGGTTCATGACATTGATGTTCCTACTAGAGGTGGAAAACATCCTCCTCAAACCGGACATCTCTAAAGCTTTTGATAACCTCTCATGGGATTTCCTTTCAAATCTTACATTTGTTTGGTTTTCTAATAATTTCATCCGCCTCATCAAAATTGTATTACCAATTGTTTGTTATTATGAATGGTGAGTCCCTAGGTTTCTTTACTTCAGGCATGGTTTGAGACAAGGAGACCCCTTTCACCCTCTCTTTATTATTGCGTTAAATATCTTTCGAGGAGCTGAATGATCTTTTCAATAAAAATCCTACCATGTTTTTTTAAAACTCATGGTGGTCTCCTGCTTTCTCATCTTAGTTTTGATGATTTTATAATCTTTTGCAATGCCTCTATTCAGACATTAAAACTATTAAGAACCTTTAAATGAATTTAAGAAAGTGGTCTCTTTCTCAATGAAGAAAATGTTGTTTCATTCCTTCCACTAAAATCCCTACCAATAGCTCAACCAAATCTAATTACTAATTTTCAGAACATCAACTTCCTATTAATTATCTGGTTTCACTTTTAAAGGTCAAAAAGATCTCATCTTTTGATGATCTTATCCAAAAAATCTCTAATAAAATTTATGTTTGGGAATTTCATTTACTCTTTTTGGTAGGCTCACCTTGATTAAGAGCACTCTTAATTCCATGCCTTTCTATCTCATCCAAACCATTGTGTCAACCATCTCTATCATTAACAGAATTGAGCGTCTCCTTAACAAATTTTTTTGGGGCTCTAATAACTCCTCTAAAAGAATGCACTAGACCTCTTGGTTTAAAAGTTGTGGCACTCAAGGTGGTCTTGATGTAAGCCAATCAAAGAAGCTATACCGCCTTTTCCTATAAACTGGTGGAATTTTAGAGTAACAATAGTCTTTGGGCTAATTTCATGACTCGCTAAATATTATCGTAAGCACCCCCTCATTTGTCCCTATAAAGTGGAGACTCCTATTTGGAAAAGACTTTGTTCCATCAAATGGGATGCAATCCTTAATTTTTTTGGGATTAACTCTGCTCCTCCTTCTTTTGGCAAGATAACTGAGTTCATGTGGGTCCATTGATTTTACTTCTACCCATTCCACCCGCTATTAAAGTGAAATCTTTCTGCGTAATATGTGGAACAATAGTAGTCATTGATTATATTCCTTCTTTCTCTTGAACAAACTTACTACTATTCCTATCATTCCTACCAATCAAGATCGATCCTTTAAGCTCTCAATGAATGGTGATTTCAACTTTAAAATGTTTGGATTCATATTAAAGAAACTCATGATTCTTCCAATGTGTTTCTCAAACTTTGGAATAACACTATCCCTACTTCTATTCTATTCTTACTTGGCATATTTTGAAAACTTCATCCTGTTGACTCCTTGTTGTGGGTAAAGGTTTTCAATTTTCAAAATTTCAATGTTGCTTTCACATTGAGAATGTGAATCATATCTTTGTTAATGGGGCATTGCTTCTAAACTTTGGATTTGTGATGATCTCTTTAACATTATCATTTTCAATGGCTCCTAACTTTATATCAACTTCTTGAAGTTTATTTTGACAACACTATTAAAGGTCACATTAAAGTCATAACTATCACTCTTATTTGGTTCATATATGGACGTAAATGATGCAAAACATCGAGATCCCTATGAACCTCATGAGGATAATTGCTAGAATTAAAACAAAATTCATGACTTGTTTAATGCCAATCTCATTCACTACAAATAATTCAAAGGTTGTAAATTTGTAATAATAAACTGGGTCTTAACTACCGGATCAACCCCATCAGAAATGACAAGATTGTTTATTGGGTAAAACCTCATGATCATACTATTAAAATTAACACCGATGGCTTCCTCATAAAGTTCGTGTTGTGGTGGCATTTTAGAAATCTTAATGGTAAAGTCCAATGTGCTTTTGCTTACCCTCTTAATTCTTGCTTGTTCCTCTGAACTTATAGTGTACAAAGCTCTTGAGATTTGCCTTCAAAATGGTTGCTCAATATTTGATTGAGGTGGATGCCCTTTTGTGATCTTTGACTTCCACCAAAATGAGCAACAGAATTGTACTACCTTCTCAAGCAAACTAGAGCTCTTACCCAATTAATTTTAACATCACTCATGTATGGCGGAGGGTAATGCATGTGCCGACACCTTGCCAACTGGGAGCTAGATTGATGGTATAATCTTCTTTGATCAACTCACCCTACCCAAACATTTGTGTTTTTGGTTAATTTGGACAATACTCTCTTTATCTTAGAAATTAATCTAACCTATGATTGATCCGTTCAATATCCTTAAATGCCCATTTTATATTGTTGTTGTTCTCTTTGCCATGTTTCACCCGGATACTAGTTGCTATTTTGATTTCTGACATGTGATGATAGTTTAATTGCATTTCCTTTAATTGGGGCTTCCTTCTTTGTTACTAATGATAAGTGTTTGTTCCTCTCAAATTTGCCATGCATCATCCAATACTCCCACTTAGTCAATTGTCGAAATGTAACATCCGTTGTTGGTTTACTATCCCCAAACTTGATTGGGGTCTTACTATCAATGCTATAATGATAAGGGGTTTACTCATTATGGAGGGAGTATACTACTTAATGCTCTATTTGTTGATGTTGTGTATTTTTGATCAACAGGGACATATTTCTTTCCTTTTTCAATAATTATAATATGGGATCCTTGCATCAATGCTTATGTATATCCTCTGTTTTAACTTTATAGCTAATCCTAACTTATCTAATATTATTCTCCTTATTATGGATTGGAATTACCTCCGGATTTCCAATTTTAGTGATGTTGTGGGATTAGCTGCTGGCATTAAATTTTGTGTCTTGATTATGAAAGATGAACCGCTTGGAACCACTTAGTAACTTATGTTGTATCAATGTTACTCATGTGTTCTTATGTAGGATGCAATATTTATTCTGATGTTTTAATGTTTGGTTGTTGGATTTTTTGGGCCTTTTGTCATGCTATTTGGGGTTGGTTTGTTGATGGTAATTGCTAATCCTCTTCCCATGTATTATCAAGACTTCCTTTATTATTGTTATCTATTTGGTTAACCTTTGGTTTTGCTATTTGTTGCTTTTTTTTTATCTTGACTAACTTTGCTTTTTGTGCAGTGATCACCTATCTGCTATCTTCCCTTTACTCTATTAAAATTATGCACAACACTATGATTACCTAACTGCATAATTGGATTTTAGCTTATGCTTATGGGGTTTTGGATTGTCTTGATCACCGGACCTTTTGAGGTTATTGAATGGTATTGCTTTGCTTTGTTGCTTCTCTTTATTAGCTTGGTCAGCTTGATCATCTTGTTTCCACTATTTTGGCTTGATCCTTTCTATCCTCCGACTTTACTTTTGTTTTGTATAATGGGGGTTTTGGCCAATTTGCTATTAATTTTCATCTTTGTTGCTGGATCCGACTCCACTGTCAAGTTACTGGGTTGTCCTTATTGTCCGAGGTGCCTTTGGAGTTGTTTTGCTAATTTCTCTTTGGGTAACCTCTTTCTTCCAACTTGCCAGAGAGTGTCCATATCTCTGTTATCCCAGATCTCCTGTGTTTAAAATTTTAATGGTTTTTCGCTTTATTTCTGAGGGTTTTTTTGGTTCTTTGGGTTTTTCTATGGAATTGTCTATTTGTATTAGATGGTTCTTTTGGCCAACTTGTCGTCTTTTTATTATCTTGTTTGTGGTTTCTCCTGATCTTTGATTCCTTAATATGGGTTGTCTTTGTTCAATGGTATTGTTTTTGATCGCTATTTATTTTCCCCTTTCTACCAGGAATGTGTTTTCCTATTTATTCTTATCTCCTTGAAGAATCGGGTTTTCTTCATGGCTTTTCTATTTTCCTACCCCGTGGTTGTGGGTTTAGTTTCATTTTCCATTTTGAAGGGATTGCTTTGGCAACATTTCACTTGTTACCGATTTTCTATCCTTGTTGCCTTTTCCCTCTCTATTTGGAAAGCATCTTCCATTTTGATGGGTTGGTTGTGCCAACTTGTGTCTCTATTCTATCTTGGTGGTTGGATGTTGGATCATTGAATCTTATGTTCAGCCTCTCTTACTGTGGTTGTATATCTTTTTGCACTAATTTTGATGTTATTTTGGTTAAATTTGGTGGGGTAATAATTGCATTATTGCTTATCGATGGCCTTTGATTTTTCCATCCTTTATCAAGGGATGTCTTAGGTTCTGTTTATTTTCTGCCATTGTTATGTTTTGGTTTTGCTATTATCATATCCCTTTACCTTCCTCTTATCGCTTGTCCTCCCATTTCCTGTGGTCATTTGGCTTGATATGTTTCCCTTATCCAGTGTTGTTTTATGGTTGTTGGTTTGTTCAATTTGATTATTGGTTTTGGTTTTGTCGTTAGCATTTGACTACCGACTTCATATGTTGTTGTTTTTCCTCTTATGCTACATTTGCCATCAGTAACTATACTTTTGCCTCTTGATTTTAATCTTTCATTAATCTCATTGGGTGGATTTATGGCCACCTTCGGCTATTACTCGTGGATTGTTGAACTGGATTAATGAGTTTGATCATAAGGAAACTATTTCTATGGTGTTATCTCCGATTTCTTACTAGATTTATGTGGTGGGAGTAGCCTTTACCTATTTTTTTCTTATCTGTGTTGTACTTCCATTTCGTGGTAATTTGGGCTATGTCGTTCCCTTTATAATCTGCTCTAATTTGAAACAAGGAGGTTGTTAAGATCTGCATTACTTACATTCTTTGTGTATCTTTTGATGGAAATAACCCCATGCTTAGACTTACCAAGAATGTATATTTATTAATCTCCTACAATATTGAATGGGTTAATTCTTGTCTTGCTCCGGTTTGCAGATTTCAAAATTTGCTTTATTATCCTTAGATCTTTCTATGACCTGATGTTCTCTTTCATTTGAGTTGGGATTATCATGCCATGGAGCCTAATATGATGACATATATTTGGCATGGGATCCTACCCACTTTTCTTTTCGCTTTCCACTTGTTTATGGTTTTGCCTATTCTTTTGCTGTATTTTCAAAGATCTTCATCAAATGGCTACTATACGTGTTTGTGCTATGATGGATGCTTTCACTCCATTTTGGTTTGGTATTTTGATGTAACCCTTCATAAGTTTGATGCTCATATTTGCATCTTCAACTTGGTGTGACCTGAGCCTCTCTATCAATCTTTATTATTACCATTTTCAGATTTTTATTTCACTTATCATTTTCTCAGACTACTTAACTAACTTCTTCTTCCAATTGCAGTGCTTTTCTTTTTCTCAAGGTTGCTCCATAGTGTAATGCATTCTCACTTCGCATATCCATCATCCTTCATTTGCTTACTTGTTAATCACTTTGTATCTTTTTTTTCCTCTTTTCTTTTGCTTTGATGTTTAGATAGGGATTTACTCTCGATCAGTTTGAGCAAGTAGTTCTGAGTTTATCCCTTAAGGACCTTGTAACCCCTTTTTTATGGCAATAAAATTCCCCTTATATGGGGTTTCCAAAAAAAAAAAAAGCCTCTAAACCCTAAACCCTAAATCCTAAAACCCAAACCCTCAACCCTAAACCCTAAACCCTAAACCCTAAACTAACCCTAAACTCTAACCCTAAACCCTAAACCCTAAAAAGCTAAAAACTTAAACCTAAATTAAGTAAAACCTAAAAATAAAATAAATAAAAAACCTAAACCAAAATAAAAATAAATAAAATAAAATAAAAACATAAACTAAAGCCTAAACCTAAACCTAAACCTAAACCTAAACCTAAAAAGAAAATAAAAAAAATAAACTAAAATAAAATAAATAAAAACCTAAACTAAACTCAAAATAAAAAAACTAAATAAAATAAAAACTAAAATAAAAATAAAAATAAAATAAACCTAAAATAAAATAAAATAAAAACTAAATAAAAACCTAAACCTAAAATAAACCTAAAAAATAAAACCAAAAAATAAATAAAAAAAATAAAACCTAAACCCTAAATAAAACTAAACCTAAAATAAAAATAAAATAAACCTAATCATAAACTAAATTAAACTAAACTAAAATAAATAAAACCTAAAACTAAACCTAAACCTAAACAAAATAAAATAAAATAAACCAAAAAAACCTAAACCTAATTAAAAAATAAATAAAAAATAAACTAAAATAAACCTAAACCTAAACCTAAAAAAAAATATAATAAAACTAAACTAAACCTAAAAATACATAATAAAACATAAACCTAAAAAATAAAATAAAACTAAAACTAAAATAAACATAAACCTAAACCTAAACCTAAATCTAAAAAATAACTAAAAAAACCTAAACTAAAATAAATAAACTAAAATAAATAAAAATAAAATAAACTTAAATAAAAAAATAAATAAACTAAAATAAATAAAAAAATAAACTAAATAAACATAAACATAGTAGTTAACATAATTAAAACTAAAAAACAAAATAAATAACATAAATAAAAATCTTAAACATAACTAATCATACCCTAAACCCAACCTACAACCCTAAACTCTAAACCCTAAACCCTAAAACCATAAACCCTAAACCCTAAACCCTAAACCCTAAACCCTAAACCTTAAAACCCTAAAACCCCAAACCTTAAACCCTAAACCCTAAACCCTAAATCCTAAACCTACAACCCTAAACCCTAAACCCTAAATGCTAAACCCTAAACCCTACAACCCTAAAACCTAAAACCTAAACCCTAATCCCTAAAAATCTAAACCTTAAAACCCTAAAAACCTAAATCTGAAATAAACTAAACCTAAATTAAAAGAATTAAACATAAAAATAAATAAACCTAAAAACTAAACTAAAATAAAATAAATAAAAACTTAAACTAAACTTTAAAATAAAATAAACCCAAAAATAAAAAACCTCAATAAGATAAAACTTAAACAAAAAATTAAAATAAATAAACCTAAAATAAATTAAAATAAAACAAATAAAACCTAAACCTAAAAAATAAACCTAAAATAAAACTTAAAAAAAATAAATAAAAAATTAAACCTAAACCCTAAACCCTAAATTAAAAAAAACACCTAAACTTAAAATAAACAAAATAAAATAAACCTAAACCTAAACTAAAATAAATATAACCTAAACCTAAACCTAAAATAAATTAAGCCTAAACCCTAAACTAAATAAAATAAAATAAATAAATAAACCTAAACCTAAACTAAATATTAAACCTAAAATAAACATAAAATAAAAACTAAAACCTAAACCTAAAAAAAAATAAAATAAAAACCTAAACCAAAACCAAAAATAAAATAAACATAAACCTAAAAAATAAAATCAAAATAAAACAAAACTAAAAGATAAACATAAACCTAAACGTACTCCTAAAAAATAAACTAAAATAAATAAACATAAAATAAATAAACTAAACTAAATAAAAATAAAAATTAAACCTAAATTAAAATATAAAATAAACTAACCAAACTAAATAACTAAAATAAACCCTAAACCCTAAACACTAAATCATAGAGCCTAAACACTAAAAACTATCACCAAACCCTAAACCCTAAACTCTAAACCTTAAAAAAACCATAAACTTTAAACCATAAACCCTAAACCCTAAATAATAAAATGCTAAACCTTAAACCCTAAACTAACCTTAAACCCTAAACCCTAAACCCTTAAAAACCTAAACCCTAAAGACTAAACCATATACCCTAAACCTTAAACCCCAATCTAACCTTAAACCTTAAGCTAACTCGAAACTCTAATCCCTAAGCCATGAACCCTAAACCCTAAAAACCCTAAACCCTAAAGCCTAAACACTAAATCATAAAACCCTAAACTTAAAACTAAAATAAACCTAAACCCTAAAACCTACAACCCTACACTAAACCCTAAACCCCAAACCCTAAACCTAAACCCTAAACCCTAAACTAAACCTAAAATCCTAAATCTAAAACCTAAAATAAAACTTAAACTAAATAAAACCTAAAATAAAAATAAAAAAACTAAACCTAAATAAAATATTAAAAAGAAAACTAAACTAAACCTATACCTAAACATAAAAATAAAATAAAATAAAAATATAAATAAACTAAAATAAAATTAATAAAAACCTAAACTAAACTAAAAAAATAAAATAAACCAAAGAATAAAATATAAATAAAATAAGAACTAAAATAAACCTAAATAAAATAAAATAAAATACTCTAAAAACAAAAAAAAAACCTAAACCTAAATGATAAACCTAAAATTAAATAAAAATAAAACCTAAACCCTATACTAAAAAACCTAAACCTAAAATAAACTAAATAAACCTCTAAAATAAATAAATAAAAATAAATAAAAAAAAAAAATAAATATAAATAAAATAAAAATAAAATAAACTATAAAAAAATAAAAATAAACTAAATATACTAAATAAACTTAAACATGAAATTACTTAATTTAAAAAACCTAAACCTATATTCTAAACCCAAGCTAAACCCTAAACCCTAAACCCTAAACCCTAAATCTTAAACCCTAACCCTAACCCTAAACCCTAAAACCTAAACCTTAAACCAAAAAACCCTAAACCTAAACCCTAAACCCTAAACCTAAACCCTAAACCTAAACACTTACCCTAAACCCTAAACCCCAAAACACCAAACCCTAAACTAAAACTTAAAGTAACTAAATAAATTAAAAAAATAAACATAAACCCTAAAACCATAAACCTAAACCCTAAGAAAAACCTTAAAACATCACCATCAACTTAAATAAACATAAAAACCTAAAACACCTAAACTAGCCTAAAAAAACCATAAGAGACAAAATAAAATAAACCAAAGAAACTAAAATAAAAAATAAACATAAACATAAACTAAACCTAAAAGAAACTAAATAAAACCTAAACTAAAATAAATAAACTAAAATAAATAAACTAAACTAAAAAAATCAACCTAAATAAAAATAAATAAAATAAACCAAAATAAATAAAAAAACTAAATAAACTAAATAAACCAAAAACTGTTTAAATTAAAAACCCTAAACCCTAAACCTAAAACTAACCCTAAACCTAAACCCTAAACCCTAAAAAAATTTAAACCCTAAATAAAACCCTAAATAACTCTAAACCCTAAAATAAATAAAAAATAAACCTAAATAAATAAATTAAAACTAAATAAAAACCTAAACATAAAAATAAACCTAAAATAAATAAAAAAATAAACATAAACTCTAAACTAAAAAAATAAACCTAAAATAAAAAAATAAATAAACTTAAATAAACTAAAATAAACTAAACTAAAAAAAATAAAACCTAAACTAACCTAAACTAAATAAAATAAAATAAACAAAAAATAAACAAACTTAAACTAAAAAAATAAAACCAAAATAAACCTAAAATAAAACCTAAAACCTAAACTAAAAAATAAAATAAAAAAAATAAAACCTAAAACTAAAAAAAAAATAAACCTAAACCTAAAAAATAAAATAAACTAAATAAAACTAAAATAAAATAAATAAACCTAAAATCAATTAACTAATAAAAATAAAAATAAAAAATAAACCTAAATAAAAAATATATAAAATAAATAAAATATAAACTAAGTAACTAAATAAACATTGACCTAACTAAAAAACCTAAACCCTAAACCATCCTAAACTAAAACCCTAAACCCTAAACTAAACTCCCTAAAACCTAAACCCTAAAACTCTAACCTAAACTAAACCCTAAACTAAAACCCTAATCCTAAACCTAAACCCTAAACTAAACTTAAACCCTAAACTAAATTAAACCTAAACCCTAAACTGAAACCCTAAACCTAACCCTAAACTAAATTAAAATCTAAACCTAAATAAAATCTCTTAAACCTAAAACCTAAACTAAACTAAATAAAACCTAAAATTAAAATAAATAAATAAACCTAAATAAAAATAAAAAAATAAAAAAATAAAAACTTAAACTAAAACAAAAACTTAAACTTAAAATAAAATAAAATCATAATAAAAAAATAAACTAAAATAAAATAAATAAAACCTAAACTAAAAAAAAAAAATAAATAAACCTAAAATAAAATAAAAACTAAAAAATAAAATAAACTAATAAAATAAAATAAAATTAAATAAAATAAATAAAAAAATAAACTTAAACCTAAAGAAAACAAAACCTAAACCTAAAATAAATAAATAAATTAAATTAAATGTAAACTTAAACCTAAACTAAAAAAAATAAAACCCAAAAAATAAACCAAAATAAAATAAAACCAAAACCTAAACTAAAAAAATAAAATAAAATAAAAATAAACTAAAAAAAATAAACATAAACCTATAAACCTAAACATAAAATAAATAAACCTAAATAAAAAAAACTAAACTAAATATAAATAAAAAATAAACCTAAATAAAATATAAAAAACTATGATAAAAAATAAACTAAATAAACCTAAACATATCAATTTTAATTTTTTTTAAAAACCTAAACTTAAAACCTAAAATAAACCCTAAACCTTAAACCTAAACCCTAAACATAACCCTAAACCCTAAACTCTTAACTAACCCTAAACCCTAAACTAAAAAAAAACTAAACTAAAACCTAAATCCCTAAATTATAAAACCCAAAACCTAAAACCTAAAATAAACCTAAACCTAAACTAACCTAAACCTAAACCCTAAATAAATAAAAAATAAAAAAATAAAACTAAATAATAAACCTAAAAATAAATAAAATAAACCTAAACCAAAATAAAATAAAAATAAAACTAAACCCAAAAAAAATAAATAAATCAAAGAAACCTAAAATAAACAAACATAAACTAAATAAAATAAAATAACTAAAAATAAACTAAAACTAAAATATAAAACTAAAAAATAAACCTAAAATAAAACCTAAAACCTAATCCTAAAAAATAAAATAAAATGTAACCTAAGCCTAAAAATAAAAATAAAACTAACCTAAAATAAAATAAAATAAAGCTAAACTAAAAATAAACCTAAACTAAAAAAATAAACTAAAATAAAAAAATAAACAAATAAATAAACCTAAAATAAAGTAAACTAAATAAAAAAAAATTAAACCTAAATAATAAAAAAAAAATAAACAAAATAAAATAAACCTAAACATACTTAATTTAAAAAAAACAAAACCCTAAACCCTAAACCCTAATCACTAAAAACCCTAAACCCTAAACTTAACCCTAAACCCTAAACTAAACCCTAAAAACCCAAAATTTAAACCTAAACCTAAACCTAAACCTACTAAACCCTAAAAAACCCTAAACCCTAACCCTAAACCTAAACTTAAACCTAAAACCTAAACCTAAATAATCTAACTAAACCTAAACTAAACCCTAAAGCATAAAATAAACTAAACCCAAACCCTAAACAAATCCTAAAACCTAAAACCCTAAAAACCCCAAAACCCCAAATCCTAAAAAAACTAAAACCAAAACTTAAACTAAAAACCTAAAAATAAAATAAATAATAAACCTAAACCTAAATAAAATAATAATAATAATAATAATAATAATAATAATAATAATAATAATATAATAATAATATAATAATAAACTAAAACCTAAACTAAACTAAAAGTAAAATATAATATAAAAATTATCTAAAATAAAATAAACCTAAACTAAACTAAAAAATAAAAAAATCTAAATAAAATAAAAAAAAAATAAATAAACCTAAAATAAATAAAATAAAAAACTTAAATAAAAATAAGCTTAAAAATAAATAAAAATAAACCTAAACCTAAACTAAAAAAACTTAAACCTAAAATAAAAATAAAATAAACAATAAAAACCTAAACCTAAACAAAAATAAATTACCTAAAATAAACTAAACCTAAACCTAAACTAAACTAAATAACATAAATTATAATAAAATAAACCTAAACCTAAACTAAAAATAAAACCTAAAATAAAATAAAACCTAAACCTAAACCTAAAAAATAAAATAAACATAAATAAACTAAAATAAAAATAAAACATAAACCCAAAAAAAATAAAAAAATAAAAACTCAATAAAATAAACCTAAACCTAAAAAATAAATAAAAAATAAAAACATAAACTAAAATAAAAAAAACCAAAATAAATAAACTAAACTAACTAAAAATAAAAATAAACCTAAATAAAAATGAAAAATAAAATAAACTCAAATAAATAAAAAAATAATGAAATAAATCTAAACCTATTGTTTTACTTAATTTAAGAAAACCCCCCTAAACCCTAAACCCTATAACTAACCTAAAACCTAAACCCTACTACACCCTAAACCTAAACCTAAACCTAAACCCTAAACCAATTGCCCTAAACCCTAAACCTAAACCCTAACCCTTAAACCATAAACCCTTAACCCTAAACCCTAAATCCTAATCCTTAAACCATAAACTCTAAAAGAATAAACCCTAAACCCTAAACCCTAAAACCTACAACCATAAACCCTAAACCCTAAACTAACTCTAAACCCTAATCCCTAAACTAACATTAAACCTAAACCTAAGAATGAACAACAGAACATCACCGCCAACTGGCTCCTAGATCTATGGTGGAGGCGAGGCTGGTTATCATAATGGGGATCTGAGGTGTTGGTGGATATGGAGGTGGTGGCAGTTGGTATGGAGAGGGAGGAGATGGGTTACAACCATGGTGTGGTGGAGGAGAGATTGGGGATATGATGGCGATCCCGCTACTGAGGGTTATGGGAACCAGAAAAATTGAAGAATAGAATCTACTACTTATGGAACTGTCTTATAGAGATGGTTCTACTTATCTTGTTTTAATTATGGGTGCTCATTTTTATCTATGTCATCGCTTATGTTTTAGAAAACTTGGGGTGCTACTTGGTTCATAAAATTTAAAATAAGAAATGTTGAATGAATTTATTCTTATTAAAACCTTAAACCCTAAACCCTAAACTAAAAATAAAACCTAAATTTAAACCTAAACCCTAACTATCAACTATAAACTTAACCCTAAAAAACCCTAAACCTAAACCAAAACCCAAAACTCTAAACCCTAAACCATTAACCCTAAACCCTAAACCCTAAAACCTTAAACCCTAAACATTAAACCTTAAACCCTAAAACTCTAAACCTTAAACCCAAAAAGCTATAAAGTTAAACCCTAAACCTTAAACCCAAAATCCTAAACTGTAAACCCTAAACCCTAAACCCTAAATTCTAAACTCTAAACTAATCCCTAAACCCTAAACCAATAAACCCTAAACTAAACCCTAACTAACCCTAACCCTAAACCTTAAATAAAGATGTCATTAGGAGTAGATCTAAAGAATGAACTAATCCTAACATTGTTATGGTAGCTAAAGAAAATGCATTCAAGAGACTTCCCTTGACTATTAGAGATTTGAATACTCTAAACCCTAACCCTAAATCATATTATAATACCATATGTTATAGTATAATGTAACATCATATATTTGAGCATGTAATGATGTGTTTTAGATGTTATAAGATGTTTTGAAATGTTTTAGTATATTATGGAATTGTTCCCTATAGTTTATATTAATATAAATCATAAAAATATTGATTTAATAAATCGATGATGAAATTTGTTAAATTTGAAGTGGGAATTAAAGTACCAAAGGTATACACCACTTATATTATGTAAGATTTTTGTTTAAATATTATATGTTGTAGCATAGTATAGATCACATATCATAATATATTATTCTATGCATTTTAAATTTTTTAGTATTTTACAATCATGAGCCTATAGCATTATTTATAAAAATGTTGATTTAGACTTTAAAATGGTGGAATTTGGCCAAATTCATAATGTAGATCATGGCATCATAATATATTATTTTAATTTAAAATATGTAAGTGATAACTAAAATATATAGTTTTTATTATTTTGACTAATTTTATGATTTTTATCTTAAGCAATCCCTTATGATGATATATATAATATAATATAATATGTTATAGTATTATAACATAGATTCCATCATAGAAAGATCATGCATTATAGCATACTATTATGTATTACTACTTATTGTTTAGCATATTTTAGTTTGTTATAGTACGATATAGTAGAGTTTGTACTTGTATTATTCATATAAATACTAATTTATAGGTTGAGATGAGGATTTGGCCAAATTTAAGGAAAGCTTTAAGGAACATCATTGGGGGTGTGCTATAGTGTGTCATTTAATCAAAAGAATAGAATTTTGCATCCCAAATAGTGTTCATTTTTCAACAAAATTTTATGAATTTTTTCTTCAAGTGATTCATTTTAAGATGTAATGTAAGATATTATATTATATGAAAGCATATTAAAAATATAATGTACATAACAATATAACTTCACATATAATATGAATCTGTGGTGTGTTACTAAATGTTATTGTACATTTTAGTATGTTTTACTTTTGTTATAATACATTGGTTAAAACTCACAAAATGTTAATTTTGAAGGTTAAGATGGAAGAATTTGGCCAAATTCAGACACAGCAACACCAAAATTATGCTTTTTGTACATTTCTAATAAAAAATAAATAATTTTACATCCAAAATGAATTATTCATATTTTGAGAAAATTTTGTTATTTGTTACTTTATGATTCTAATGAGGTGTAATGTTGACATATATTATATTATAGCAAATTATAATATAACATCATATATTATAGTATAATATAGTGTTAATTCACACTATAATATGTTTAGTGATATTGTATAGTTAGTTTGATTGCACCATTACAAATCATAAAATGGTTATTATAATGTTAAGATCTTGTAATTTGAAGGAATACAAAAGGCATTTTGGTGAAGTTTAAAGGTCTGATAAGAGAAGAAATAATATTTGATGAGCATTTCATGTCAAGGTCATGGAGGGAGATCTGAGGATCACACATGCATTGGATAATGACATGAGGGGTCTATGTTGAAGGCAAAAAGAAGAAAATCATTGGATAAGGTTTGAATTTGATTTGATTATATGATTTATGGAAAGAAGATCTATGGGATAAGAATCTATAATCCACCATGGATTAAGATCAAATAAACTTTAATTTTTTAATTGATGTGGAGGCACATCTAGGAAGTCCGCTAGGGATCTATGAACCTTCCACTAGAGAAGTGTGTTTGGGCTATCCAGATTAGATTTGAGTTTGATTTCATAGATTTATTTGGGATGTATCTTCTAGAATAAGAGTTTTGGATTTCTTTGACTTAGACTAGGGAGTTGGCTTAATTTGGCTCCAAAGGTTGGTTTTGAATTTGATTATCTTGATTTGTTTATATTATTTGGGGCTCCAGAGAAGGGTTGATTTAACTCCACGGAAAAAATTAGAGTTTAATTTAATTTGAGTTAATATATGATCATGTCATGGATGAATCCATAGAAGCTATATCACTACCTTCTACAAGTTTACAAATCCAATGGATAGTCACCACGGGTAGAGCTCCCAAGTGGTTGCCTTCAAATGCAATATAGAAGAAGGTGTAGCAGACTTACATCTTCCAAAATGAGGAACAACCGCTGGGTGACCTATTATGCACAAATCTTACCCACCTAGGGTGATTACTGAAAGAATGTGGGACTTATGTCAACTCAAAAGTAGTCGATTAATTTTATCTAATTTCATGTGATTTGGTATGATTTGTTGAAGTTTAATTTTGAAATTGAGGGCATATCCGGGGATGTGAGCTCAAATTTGATAAGTTAATTTATGGATTAAGTGTGTGTGGGACCCACGAGAAGGGGCTATATTGGACTTTCTATCTCAGATTTATAAATCCAAAGGGATAGTCTACTGGTCGTGGGGTAGAGCTAGCGAACCTAAGAGGTTGCTTTTGCCTATGCAACGACTATGCTAGAAAGAAGGCATAACAGACTTACATATTCTAAAGCAGGAACAACCAGGTGACCTATGGTAGCATAACAAATAGAACACTTGGGAGACTACTGAAGTTAATGTCAGGGACTTACATCAACTCAAGAGTAATTATGCAATTCCTATAAGGAGTTTTGCTAAAACTTCCCAAAAGATAGGATGCCTGCATGGGAAAATGTACCGCTGGGTGTCCTACCACAAGTGAATATATTTTTTATTTGTTTGCATGGACCTTTAGTGTGTGAGGACCACATAAAAGGCTATGTATCTTGACCTATCTTAGATTTACTAGACCAAGGGAGAATGCATATCACAGAGTGATTATAAGAAAGGGAACCATCTAACCAATAAGAACTAGTGTAAATAATCAAAAGGATGTGATCCAAATATAGTGTCCATAGAGGGAAAGGGCATTATTATAAGCCCTAAAAAGAAAACCTATAGGTGTACAATGGCCAACTCAAGAAGAAAGCTTGACTTACATCCCATGAGTATCCTAATGAGAACCAACCAACCTAAGGTGACCATATGAGTGGTGTATCCACAAGATAGTGAGAACCAACCAACCCAAGGTGCCCAGGTAAATAATCAACTAAAGAAATCATGTTTACAAGTTTCCAAGTTGAACTGCATTGATAGTATCATCAATGAGACATATGTTATTTGACTGAGTGACTACTGCCCTGTGAAAGATGACCTGACTGAAGTAAAGGAGGAAGGAGCTACTATGGACTTATCCTTCTCAAAATTTACCTAGTTAGTTCAAGAAGGCTAATCCAAGAAGAAAGTGTAGGACTCACATTCTCTTAAATGAAGCCAACATGAAGTAGCTTAGGCCACATAATAAGGCCTACCAAACTAACATGCTTCTATGCAAAGCCAGGAAGAAAACTATAGTAGCTTATATCCTCCAAAGCAAGAAGACTATTAGATGACACAAAGGGTACACGTCAGACCTAGCAACAATGAGTAGCCATTTGGGTGTTATCTCAACTCAAAGTAGCTCAGATAAAGATATGTGTTTATTTTATATTTTGTGTGTGTTTGTGTTTGGTTGCATGAAGGATAGACCGCTCAAGCTCATTACACCTACCCTAAACACATCGTGGAGGATTCAAAAATAAGAAAACTTTCAATATGGAAGAGATTAAATTTGAAATGAAATTTTCATTGATGATAATTATTTTTCAAACATGATTTATAATATTTCTTGTAGATTCTTTGATCATTGGGCACTCTCCCTTATGATTAATAAGGATAAGATCCTCTTTGGCCTTCTATGGAAAAAGGCCTTCAAGTGGGTTCAATGCCTCCCATCTTACATGGGCACAATCGCCTCTAGAACTAAACTAAGCTCTCCTACTTGAAAAGATTTTAGATGGACCAACTGAGCTTGAATCATTTTAGCTTTGTTCCAGGTTTTGCATGCAGTAGGCATCTCTCCTCCAATATTTTGATCTCTTCTAACCACAACTTGATGCTATTGTTATCTTGCTACATAACTATCCTTGATGGAGACTTCAAATGGTAGAATGAAACCCACACTAAATAAAAGGAGAATGAGTTGATTCTATATGGATCTGTGGCTTCAACTAACTGCTAATTCCACTATCTCTGTTATTTATGAGTATTTTTTTATTTGAATGAGAGTTTTATTGAAGGCTTCAAGCCATTTTCCCTCAGTAGTTGATGGTAGAATATCTCAAATCTATGTCATGACTTTGGGCAAATTTGTTGATCTCTATTTCTTGAATGCAAAGCACATTATCAAATATAATTTGAGGCACTTTGAACCTATATATGATATGGTTCCTAAAAAATGGAGCACATGTGAAGTTGTGACCTCTTTGAAAATCGCCTTCACCCATTTGGAAAGTAAAAGTAGTCTAAGATGAATTGATGACTGAAAGAAGGAGGATCAATCGCACCCACTATGTCCTCCCCAACACTTGTGGCCATGAGGCCAATGTGATGAATGTGGAAAACCATATGTTTGACATTGGTGGCATCGCCAGCCATATCCATGCAATCTTTGATCATTGATGGCTACAAGTATCCTAGTCTCTTCATCTTGGATTTCCTTTAGATGCATATTTCATAATGAAAGTGTACCCAAAAATGATCTTATGGTTTCATGCTTGTATAAATAATGTAACCACATATGATCAAAAGATCATCGATACAAGGCACCATCCACAAGAGTGTTGGAAAGTGCTCTTCCTTCATAATGGGCTTGGGACTCTTGAGGTAGTTTGCCTTATTTAGGTAATCCATGAATGGTTGCCTCCAATCTAACACCTTGTCCTTCTTGGCAATGGAAACCTCCCCTTAAGAGAGTACTTTTGATGAGTTCAATATCAATAATGGATAAGACTGTTGATTTTGGACCTTTATTTATATGAGTCATCCTTCTACATGAATTCCTTGAGTTTTAAAGCATACTATGGTATTCTCCCTCAAGGAATCTTATAAATGTAACTTAGAATTTGGGTCAATAACTCCATTGTGTACTTATGGTAGTGATGGAGCTTGGTTTATAACCTTATAGACCCAACATTTTGTTGATACTAGAAAAATTAACATGTTGATGATGCTGAGAACAACCAACTTTAGATCAGAATGAGCCACATATTCAACTTCATTATTGGTAAGGATTGATAGATGAGAGAATCTCATCACATTGCCTAAAGTTAAGAAACTATTCTTCCTCTGTCTTTCGAATAGTAGGTTCTTTCTCCTTGAGAAGCTACACCATCAAAGTACATCTCAAGTGAATGCTAGTATCCCTAAGTTCATGAGTTCATCAGATCATCACTAAGAGAGTCAATAGAAGTGGGTGTTGCTAAAAAAATCTATGCTTAACCTTTCACCTATAGGTAATGTCAAACTACGAGGTGATCATGGAATGTCATTTCAACCATCCAATAGCATCATGTAATGAGATACTATAAGGATTGATCCTAGATTAAGTTCACCTTATGAGGAAAGTTAGTGTTGTAGCTTTGGGATGCAAAGATTAAAGCTAGAAATGTTTTCAATGGTGATAATTAGCCTCAATAGATGATGATGAGGTAGTAGTGCATTTTCCATCCTTCATCATTGCTTTACAAAGCACCAAGGAGTCATTTAACGTAGTAGTGTAAAGTATGTTTTGGGATAGCCGCTAGAACTATCGATCATCAATGCTTAATATTTTCAAGGCATGCTCATATCAACCACTTAAACTTGGCATCCTTTTGATAAGTACAGAATGAACATCTCAAAGGTTGGATATAAAGCATCTTTATATCCAATAATGATCAAGTTGAGTAAAAATTTAGGGTGTCTATCATGATCTTCTGATCGATTTTGATTCTAAACCCAAGGAATCTCCATGAAGCTACTTTGAATGCACACTTGGGTTCATTTTGAGGTTAAATTTTTTCTTATTGTTTAAAAACTTTTAAGTCAAAGAGATGGTCTTTTTTCTTTTTATTTTGATGATCATATGATGAAAGAATGAGTTCATCAAGATTTCATAGTATATATCATTTTTAAGGATGAAAGGCATGATTTTATATATATTTAGGTTCTAAAGCAAGTTTCTTTTCATCTATAGAACCATCTTTATTTTATATATATGAGCCATCCATTTAAGATGACATGAGATGAGGCAATGTCCACCATAGAATTTGGTTAGTAAATTCATCTTTGGACATGCCTTATTTAAATCTAAAATTGATGTGGTGAATTTGGCCATTCTTTTCTTAATTATGAATTAACCAGGTATTTTTTTTTTTTAGATGATGCCATCATTGATCAGCTTGACTTAAATGACCAATGTTTATGTCTAATCGCATGCATTTAAGATTTTTTTTATGGGTTATTGCTCTATTGCTAGTTTATGGATTGCTATGTGAGCCAATCGCATCACTTCTTCCATGGAAAGTGGTCCTTAAGCTCAATCAATAACCTAACTTAGTCAGTTATTCATTCAATAGAACCGATGTATGTATGGATCCTCTTGGCCTTAAGTTGATTTTCTTGAGCTATTCAATGTTTGACTTGATCTCTTTTGAACTGGTGATGCTTCTTTGACTTCAAAATCATCTATCATTTGATGTTTCTAAGAACAGCCTCATATAAGTTAATATTTATGAACCTATTAATTCCAAATGAATGGTGATGAATCGCTCATCATTATTTTAGTTCATCTTTTTTCATTAAGAGCTTTTTTTCATTTGTTCTTATATTCTTCTGTTTTACTAGTATGTGGTATTAACCCTTTTCTTATATGAACATAAGAAAGGTATCAATCAAAAGGTAATTTATTAAATCTTCATATGAATCATTTCAAGTTCTACATTCTTTATTTTTTATTTATTTAAGTTTATGTTTATTTTTTTAGTTTATTTATTTTTATTATATA
Source organism: Cymbidium sinense (assembly GCA_021442155.1). Classification (NCBI taxonomy): domain Eukaryota; kingdom Viridiplantae; phylum Streptophyta; class Magnoliopsida; order Asparagales; family Orchidaceae; genus Cymbidium; species Cymbidium sinense. Next base: position 107,596 of record JAKCPB010001361.1, read on the forward strand.
TTTAAGTTTAGTTTTATTTTTTATTTTAGGTTGATTTAGTTTTTTTTATTTTTTTAGTTTTTTTTTATTATGGTTTATTTTATTTTATTTATTAGTTTAGGTTTAGATTTATTTTATTTATTTTATTTTATTTAGTTTATTTTTATTTAGTTTATTTTATTATTTTAGGTTTATTTATAGTTTTAGTTTAGTTTATTTTATTTTATTTATTTTTTTTATTTTTAGTTTTAGTTATTTTTTTTTATTTATTTTAAGTTTATTTTTTTAGGTTTCTTTTTATTTATTTTATTTTATTTTATTTAGGTTTATTTTATTTTATTTTACATTTAGATCTTTATTTTAGGTTTTATTTTTTTATTTTTATTTTTTTATTTAGTTTGGTTTTATTTATTTATTTTATTAGTTTATTTTATTTTATTTTATTTTTTTAGTTTAGGTTTTATTTTATTTATATTTTATTCATGTCTAGATTCCATTTATCATTTTGTATTTATTTTCTCTCTCTATTTATTTCATCCTCTATCCATCTCTACTCATTTATCCAGTTTTCACCCCAGTTGTGGTCAAGTGATCCAGCTTAGGATTTGTGGTAGGGTTAGTAGGGCCTAGGTTTAGGGAGGGCTCAGTTTTAGTGGGTGGGATGGGAGTGGTTGGGTATTTGTGGATTAGTTTTTAGATTTTATTTAATTTTATTATTATTTTATTTTGTTTTTTTTATTTATAAACCAGCAGTTTATGTTTATTTATTTTAAGTTTATATTATTATATTTATATTTATTTAGGTTATTTTTTATTTTAGTTTTTTAAGTTTAAGTTTTATTTTTATTTTAGTTAGTTTATTTTATTTTTATTTAGGTTTGTGTATTTAGTTTTATTTATTATTTAGGTAGGTTATTTTAGTTTATTATAAGGTATATTGTTTTAGTTTATTTTATTATTTTAGTTTATTTTAGTAGCTATTTTTATTTTATTTTGTATTATTTATTTTTAGGTTTTTTTTTTATTTTTTTTTAGTTTAGGTTTTTATTTTTATTTTATTTTATTTAGGTATTATTTTTATCTAGGTTATTTTATTTATTTTAGGTTTTTTTATTTTTTTTTTTTTTTTTATTTTTTATTTTAGTTAGTTTTATTTTTTATTTTATTTTCTTTTTTATTTTTATAGTATGGTTTATTTTATTTATTTTTTATTTTATTTTTTATTTTTTTTTTAAGGTTTTTTTTATTTAGGGTTTATGTTTAGGTTTGTATTTGGTTTAGTTTGTGGTTTGTGGTTTAGGTTTAGCTTTATTTTATTTAGGGTTTATGGTTTAGGTTTATATTTTTTGGTTTGGGTCTGGGGTTTAGTTTAGTTTCAAGGTTTATTTTTTTAATAAAAAAAATGATTCAACATTTCTTCTTTTATTTCATTAACAAAGTAACCCACTAAGTTTTCTAAGACACAAGTGATGACATAATCAAAAAATGATACATAAAGCCCCCACCACCACTACTTTATAACCAATTCCACCTTCTCACCTCCACCGCTGATCTACTGATCATGATGGTGATGTTCCTACCATCAAGGTTTTGCCCATTCTTAGGTTTAGTTTAGGTTTAGGTTTATTAGGTTTTAGGTTTAGATTTATTTTTATTTATTTAGTTACTTTAGGTTTAGGTTTGGGGTTTGGGTTAGGGTTTTGTGGGTTTGTGTGGTTTGTGGATTTAGTTTTTATGTTTTGGTTTAAGGTTTTAGGTTGGGGTTGGGTTTAGTCAGATTTAGGGTTTAAATTTTTTTTTTAAAAAAATTAAGTAAACCAATAGGTTTAGGTTTATTTAGTATATTTTTTATTTATTTTAGTTTACTTTATTTTTTATCTTTATTTTGGTTTATTTTTTATTTTTATCTAGTTTAGTTTATTTATTTTAGGTTTATTAATTTTAGTTTAGGTTTTTTTAGTTTTATTTTTTATTCAGTTTAGGTTTAGTTTATTTAGAGATTTATTTTTAGTTATTTTTTAGGTTTAGGTTTTATTTTTTTTATTTAGGTTTAGTTTTAGTTTTTTATTTTATTTTTGGTTTAAGTTGGTTTTATTTTAGGTTTATTTTAGGTTTTATTTTTTTCAATTTAGTTTAGTTTATTTTATTCTTTTATTTTATTTTATTTAGTTTAGGTTTAGGTTTAGTTTTTTTTTTTATTTTTTATTTATTTTAGTTTAATTTATTTTTTGTTTAGCTTGTTTATTTTATTTTATTTTAGGTTTAGGTTTTCTTTTAGGGTTTAGGTTTCATTTTTATTTTGTAGGTTTTATATTTAGTTTTATTTTAGTTTAGGTTTTATTTAGTTTTATTATATTTTATTTTAGTTTATTTTATTTTTATTTTACATTTTTTTTATTTTATTTATTTTTTATCCAGGTTTATTTTATTTTTAGTTTAGTTTAGATTTTTTTTATCATTTTAATTAATCAATATTATTATGTTTAGGTTTATTTTATTTTATTTATTTATTTATTTATTTAGTCTTTATTTATTTTATTTTTTTATCTAGTGGGTTTTAGGTTTAGATTTGGGTCATGGTGGTTGTGGAGAGGGCTAGTGGTTGGTTTAGTAGTAGTGGTTTGGGGTTTAGTGGAGGTGGTATAGGGTTTAGTGGTTTAGTGTGGTTTGAGTTTTATTTAGTTTGGTGTGGTCAGGGTGGTGGAGGGTTTAGGGTTAGTTTAGGGTGGGAGGTTTAGGGTGGTTTTGGGTTTAGGTTAGTTTAGATTTAGGGTGGTTTAGTTTTTGGTTTTTTTTAATAAAAAAAATTGATTCAATATTTCTTCTTTTCAATTTCATCAACCAAGTAACACACCAAGATTTCTAAGACATAAGTGAGGACATAGATAAAAATGGAGCACACATAGAATAAATTAAAAACCCTAGATAACTAGAGCCATCTCTCAGAAAAGACATGATCCATTAGAACAAATGGATCAATCATTCTTCGCTTTCTCCAGCCCATCAACTCCCCACCTCTCGAGTAGTGGATCTGATCATATGCCGATCTCTCCTCCGCTACCACCACTAGTAACCTTCATCGCTATTCTCCTCCATAACCACCACCTCCACCACCTCCATATCCCGCCAGACCTCCGATCCCCACCACCCGCCACCCACCTTCACCCACCACCCCATCTAGATGAGCCTACTGATGGTGATGTTCCTACGCCAAGGTTCTACCCATTCTTAGGGTTTAGGTTTTAGTTTAATTTTATTGGGTTTTAGGTTTAGTTTTATTTTTTAATTTATTTAGTTTTAGGTTTAGGTTTAGGGTTTTTGGTTGTTTAGGTTTAAGGTTTAAGGTTTATGGTTTAGTGTTTAAGGTTTTAGGTTTATGCTTTGGTTTAGTTTGTAGTTTTTAGATTGGGTTTAGGATTTAGGGTTTATGGTTTTAATTAAGTGAATTGATATGTTTATGTTTATTTAGTATATTTAGTTTATTTTTTTATTTTAGTTACTTTATTTTTTTATTTATTTAAGTTTATTTTTATTTAATTTAGTTTATTTTATTTTAGGTTTATTTATTTTAGTTTATTTTATTTTAGTTTATTTTTGGTTAGTTTATTTATTTTAGAGCATTATTTTATTTTATTTAGTTTAGGTTTTATTTTATTTTTATTTTATTTATGTTTTAGGTTTTAGGTTTATTTTTAGGTTTATTTTAGTTTAGGGTAAGTTTATTTTATTTTATTTTTAGTAGTTTAGTTTTATTTAGGTTTTATTTATTTATATTTTTATTTTAGTTTAGGTTTAGTTTTTATTTTTATTTTATTTTTTATTTTTTTTTTTTTTATTTGTGGTTTATTTTTTATTTTAGGTTTATTTTAGTATTTTTATTTTAAGTTAGTTTTATTTTTTTTAGTTTAGGTTTTATTTTATTTTATTTTATGTTTTTATTTTTTTTATTTAAGTTTGGGTTTATTAGTTTTTTATTTATTTATTTTATTTTTTATTATATTTTTATTATTTGGTTTTATTCCAGTTTATTTTATTTATTTTAGTATTTATCTTATTAGTTTATTTTATTTTATTTTAGTTTAGTCAGATTTATTTTATCTTTTATTATATAGGTTTGGTTATTATCATCTTTGTGTCTATTTAGCCCAGGTCAGCCTATTTAATTGCCTCAGTGGCCCATTTCAGGCCCACCTCTCACCCAGTCCTCAGCCTGGGGCTGGCTCAGCCTGTTTCAGTGGCCTTATTTGGCTCAGGCCTGTGGCTAGGGCCCAGTGGCTCAGGCTCAGTGGCCTGGCCTTAGGGCCTGGGCCTAGTCCCAGTCTAGTATTTAGGGCCTAGGGCTCAGTCCCAGTGGCCTGGCTGGGTTTGGATTTATTAGGATTTGTGGCTCAGTGGGCTCAGGGTGTATTTAGGATTTGTGTTTTTTTTTAAAAAATCAAGCAAGATCTATTTTATATATTTAGTTTTATTTTATCATTTAGTTCTTTTATTTCTTTATTTTTATTTATTTATTTATTTATTTTTTATAGTAGTTTATCTTTTATTTTATTTTTTTTATAGTTTATTTTTATTGAGTTTTATTTTATTTTATTTTATTAGGTTTTTTATTTTGTTTAGTTTTATTTTATTTTATTTTTTTTAGATATAGGTTTTTTATTTTAGTTTAGGTTTTATTTTAGTTTAGTATTTTATTTTTATTATTATAGTTTTAGTTTAGTTTTATAGTTTTATTTATTTTAGTTATTTTATTTTAGCTCAGTTTAAGTTTATTTTATTTTTATTTATTTTTTATGTTTAGGTTTTTTATCTTTTTATTTTTTATTTTTTTTATTTAGGTTTATTTTAGTTTAGTTTTATTTAGTTTTCTTTTCAAGTTTATTTTATTTTTTATTTTACGCTGAGTTTTGTTTTATTTAGTTTTATCTTTAGTTTATTTTATTTTTTTAGTTTATTTATTTTATATTTTATTTTATTTATTTTATTTATTTTATTTATTTTATTTTAAGTTATAGGTTTTATTTTTATTTTAATTTTTTTAGTTTTTTTTATTTAATATTTTTTATTTTTACTTTTAGGTTTTTGTTTTAGGATTTAAAGCCTAGGTCTGTTAGTTTTAGTTTGTAGGGCCTTAGTGGCAGGGTTTGTGGTTTATATTTAGTAGTGATTAGTTAGGATTACCATTTTGTGGTAAGGTTTTTTTATTTTTATTTTAAATTCAAACCCAGGTTTTTTATTTTATTTATTTATTTTATCTTAGTTTTTTATTTTATTTTTATTTTATTTATCTTTATTTTATTTAGTTTTATTTATTTTATTTTATTTATTTATTTATCTTTATTTATTTTAGTATTTTATTTATTTTATCTTTTTTTTATAATTATTAGTTTTTTTTTTTTATCTTTGTTTATATTATCTTTTATTTTATCTTTGTTTATTTTATCATTTTTTTTTATTTTATCTTATCTAGCCTAGTCAGGTTTTGCCTTTGTGGCCTAGGGTTTGGGGCCCAGGCCTAGTGCTCAGCTCAGTGCCTGTGGGCCTAGGGCTCAGTGGCTAGGCTCAGTGATCAGGTCTGTGCCTTTTGGCTGGGTTTAGTCTCTGTGGGCTCTGTCAGGCCAGTGGCTAGGTCTTGGCTTTCAGTTTAGAGCCTTAGTATTTTAGGCCTTATTCAGGGCCTGTGGCCTAGGTCATTTTGTTTTTTCTCAGTGTTTTAGGGTTTTATTTTTATTATTAGTCATTAGGCTTGTGTATTGCCCAGTTAGTTTATTTTATTTTTCAGAGTTTTATCAAAAACTTTTATTTTATTATTTATTTAGTTTTATTTTTATTTTATTTAGTTTATTTTATTTTTATTAGTTTATTTTATTTTATTTAGTTTATTTATTTATTTTAGTTTATTTATTTCTTTATTTATTTTTATTTTATTAGTTTATTTATTTAGTTTATTTTTATTTTTTATTTTATTTATTTATTTAGGTTTATTTTATTTTATTTTTTTTTTATTTTTAGGTTTATTTTAGTTTTATTTAGTTTATTTTTATTTTATTTTATTTAGTTTAGGGTTTAGTTTATTTTATTTTATTTAGGTTTAGTTTATTTATTTTAGTTTATTTTATCTTAATTTATGGTTTTATTATTTTATTTTTATTTTAAGTTTATGGTTTAGTTTTTTTATTTTTTATTTAGGTTTATTTGGTTTTATTTTTTGGTTTAGGTTTTTATTTAGTTTTTATTTTTTGTTTAGTTTGTTTTTATTTCTCTTTTAGTTTTTATTTTATTTAGGTTTTTTATTTTTATTATTTTATTTTTAGTTTATTTTAGGTTTTATTTATTTTATTTTAGTTTAGTATTTATTTTTTATATTTCTTTATTTTAGTTTAGTTTAGTTTAGTTTTATTTAGGTTTTATTTTTTTTTATTTTTTATTTTATTTAGCTTTTGGTTTTATTTATTTATTTTGTTTTTAGGTTTTATTTAGTTTAGGTTTAGGTTTTTTTATTTTATTTAGGGTTTAGGTTTTAGTTTTAGGTTTTTTTTTTAAACTAAAAAAGAATTTATTGCTTAAAGAAAAAAAAAAAAGAAACAAGAGTCCTTATTAGAGACTAAACTCAAAAGAAAAAAAACTATCACTCAAATGAGCTTGAGAATCTTAAAGAGTTTAGTCCCTAAACTAATAGATTAAAGAGGAATAAAGAAAAAAACAAGGAAAAAAAACAAAAAAAGCCAAGCAAAAGGCAAAAAAGGGGAAGAATCCACGGAGCTCCAAAAGAACCTCCAAAGAGATGAAGAACCAAAGGTTAAACCTGAATGAAGATAACTCCATCCATCTAAGAAAGAGGAGACCATCAAGTATGCCTCCCCTCCAAGAAGAAGAAGAGACCAACCGAAATGAGAATCTACAACCTACAAGAAATCACAAGGAGATCAAAAACATTAAGAGAAAAACTCAGCTCATATATGAGGAAAGAAGGATAATCACAATAATGAGGGGCATCAAATCCTAAGTTTCAAAGATGGGTTACAAATAGAAAAGTCACCAACCATAAAATTATCAAAGGAAAAAAAATTCATCATATCATCATAGCCATCCCAACCAAATAAAAATACAAACCTATCATAATAGCCACCCAACCAAAGAAAAAGTGAAGCTAAGGAAATGAAAAGAGAGAGGAAGGCAATAGAAAAAATTAACATAAGGCATTCCCAACAAAACCAAATATGAACACCTCTTAAAAAGTGGGAGAAAAGAAACTCACAACCCAAAAAAAAAAAAAAAAGAGCCATCAAAGATAAAGCCAATAGAGCCCACAACAACACCAATCCAAAGCCACCAAGGCACCAACCAAAGGAAAGGAAATAGCCAACAGAGTACACAACAAAAGCACCCAAGAAAAATAGCCCAGAAAGAGCAAGAAACCAAACCAACCAACAAAAAAAAAGAAGGCCAGCAATAGCTAAAATAAAAAGCTAGAGAAACAACCAACCAAGGGACAAACCACATGCCAAGGACAAAAAGCCCAACCTACCACCAACAAAGAGAGCAAAAGCACCAACCAAAGAGAGGCAAGCCAACAGGAACAAAGCCACCAAAAAAAAAAATAGAGAAAAGAAGAAACCAACCAGCCAAAGGGCACCAAAAAAACCCAATGAACATGAAGCCAAAAACACCAAGCTAGAAGAAGAAAAATTAGCCAAGAAGCCAATACTCCAGATAGCAAGAAAACACATAGAAAAAGCTCAACCGACCTAGATAAAACTAGCCAAAAGAAAACACCTCCCAACGATAAGAGATTGTTTCTAGGATGCTTTGTAATGAGTAACCCTCGGTAAGCGAGGAGGGGCATAAATTAGAACACTTTTTTCCTTTTCTTCTTATAAACAGTTTTATAACCATTTCCTTTCTCCAAAAAATCTCCATGCAAAAATGAATCAATGTTGTTATAAAAGGCATGGGGATTATAGCTATCAAATTCAAAGAAGAGCATTTAAAACATCCACAACATTAGATAAAGGAAAATAAAAAATAGTATTCTGAATCAAGTGAAAAAGGAGCAAAAGAGCTTTATTAAGAAGGAAATTATCAAAATTTTCACCTTCCAACAAAATCGAAGAGTATCCTCCTATCTTCATTCATAAAAAAGAATCAAGAGAAGCAAAATCCATTTTCAAGACAACTTCATGTAAGGGATTAAAATAAGATTCCAATCCTTTAGAAACACATAGCATATTACCAAAATTTTGAATAGAATTACCACCATAGAAAACCATCATTTTGAACCAAATAGAACTATTAACAATGAGAGAATTGTCACGTATCTAAATCTTATTTTATAAAAGAAGGATCACCAATATTAACAAGATTATCGTGACCAAAAGTTAAAATATTAGAAATAAGAACAATCTTTTCACCACCATTCTCAATCAGAAGGCAAAGAAATAATCTCTTTCCCATGATCTAAAGCAAACATGGGAGAAAGAGAAACAACATCCAATGATTGGAAGAAATGGTGTTAGCATCAATAATATTCAAACCATCATCATGAAAGGACTTATGCACAACATCCAAACCAATAGAATCATTAACCAGCCTCTAAAGTCTTCCCTTAATAGAATCATCAAAAGAAACACTTAGAGCATGATTATTAGTTAAAACTTTTTAAACATCAAAATTACCTGCATTAGACAAATCATTAATAAAACTTTTTCTAAGATTTAGAAATCTTTTGCAAAACATTAGAATTTTGAAAATTAGATTTCTTTATCCAACTTGAGAGAATCATCGCTTTTTCAACAATCAATTCTACTGATTTTCTTCCTAAGAGATGGATGTGCAATAAAACATTCAAATTTCATGCCCATGAATCTTACAATGATTAAAAAATTGGAAAGTTCTCAAAATAACTTTCTAAAAATAACTAATTCAAACCCAACCAAATTTCTTTTGATATTTTTTAGTAATATCAATCTCTACAAGAATTCTAGCAACATACGCCTAGAAAAGTAGTTGCTTGATCAACTTGCAAAGGAACCAAAATTTGACCCAATAGCATAAAGAATTGATGATTAAATAGATGAATCAAGTTAGAAAAGAAATCCAAATGGGAACAATAAGAGACTCTTCATTAACATCAAACATAGCCACTTCAATATTTGACATTTAAAAATATAGCAAGAATGCCTATAAAAAATTCTTCCATAATCAAGATCATTAGAAAGTTTAATCAGAACATGCCTCGATCAATCAACCCAATAGAAAAGAACCATAAATTTAAGTGAAAAAAGAATGAATATCTTCCATATTAGTTGTTTGAAGGAAAACTTTCCAATCAAAGAAAAAAATAAAAGGCTCAGCTAATCTTTCAATATCGATTAAATCATAATCATCTGAGTACCTTTAAACATCATATGAACCAAATTAGAGGAGGCTCATGGAGGAGTTCTTACTAGCTAAAGCATCTTTGAAAGATTTAGTAACAAAGTGTAATCTAGAGGACACCAAAAAACTCGATGCCCGATCTGTCTCCATGGATTTACCCATGGATTGAAGAAGTCGACGCCATGAGTCACGACAGGACCAAAATAGGTCGAGATCAAGGTCGACAATATAAAGGGAATCCAAGAGAAAAAATGTTCAAACACTCACCAAGAAGCCATAAAGAAGGACAACACATGAGGAATCAAATCGCCGTAAAAAGGGGTTTCTAAGTTTTTTTTTTTTTTTTTTTTTATTTAATTTTTAATTTTTTAGTTTTTTTAGTTTTTTTAAATTTTTTAATTTTTTTTATTTTAGTTTTTTTATTTTTTTTAGTTATTTTATTTTATTTTATTTTGTTTTATTTTATTTTAGTTAGGTTTTATTTATTTTTACTTTAGGTTTAGTTTATTTTATATTTTAGTTTAGGTATTTATTTATTTTATTTATTTTATTTTATTTTATTTTTAGGTAGTTTAGTTTAGTTTATTATTTATTTTATATTATTTTATTTATATTATTTTTTTATTTAGTTTAGGTTTATAGCTTTTTAGGGTTTGTGGAGTGGGGCTTTTGTGGGTTTAGGGTTTAGTTTATGGGGTTTAGGTGTGGTTGGTAGGGTTTAGAGGTTTAGGTGGGTTTGGGTTTAGTTTGTTTAGGTTTTTAGGTTTAGTTTAGGGTTTAGGGTTTAAGTTTTTGGTTTAGAGTTTTGGTTTTTAATAGAAATAAATTCAAATTCAACATTTCTTCTTTTGATTTCATCAACCAAGTAACACAAGTTTTATAAGACACAAGGACAAAGATAATAAATGAGCACACATAGAGCAAATCAAAACCTATAACTAGAACCATATCCAATTTAAAGACATAGTTCCATAAGCAGATCGAGTCCGTTTCTTCGCTTTCTATTCCCATCAACCACCTTGCCTCGAGATCTACCATCATATCCCCATCTCTCCCTCCACCACCACCACTTGTAACCTCACTCTCCCGCTTCCATAACCACCATTGCTAACCACCACCTCCATATCTACCAACACCTCCGATCCCCACCACCACTATAATAATCACCGCTTCGCCTCTACCACGATCTAGACTGAGCCGGCTGATAAGTGATGTTCTTATGTTGCCCATTCTTTAGGTTTATTTATTTGTGGTTTGTTTAGGTTTATTTTTTTTTTATTTAGGTTTATTTTAGGTTTGTTTTATTTAGTTTTATTTATTTTATTTATTTATTTTAGGTTTATTTTATTTTATTTTATTTTTAGTTTTATTTTATTTAAGTTTTTTATTTAAGTTTATTTATTTTTATTTTATTAGTTTTTTTTATTTATTTTATTTAATTTTTTTTAATTAGTTTTATTTTATTTTTTAGGTTTAGGCTCAGTTAGTTTAGTTTTTTATTTTATTTTATTTATTTTTTTTTAGGTTTTGGTTTTATTTATTAATTTTATTTTAGGTTTTATTTAGTTTAGCCTTTTTTTAGTTTTGTGGGTTTGTGGCTCAGTTTAGTTTGTGGTTTAGGGTTTGTGGTTTTATTCAGTTTAGGCCCAGTTTGGCCCAGGTAGTCAGGGCCTTTGGCTTGGCCCAGTTTGTGGCTCAGCCTGGGCTCCAGGGTTTTGTGGCCTTATCCAGTGTGCTAGGGTTTTGTAGTTTTGTTTTAGGGTTAGGTCAGTTTTGTGGCCCAGGGTCAGGGCCTGTGGCTCAGGTCAGGGTCAGGCTCAGGTTGGGCCCAGTGGGTCAGTGGTGGTAGTGTTGGTAGTGCCTGGGAGTCAGGGTTTGTTTAGGGTTTGGGGTTTAGGGTCAGTGTGGGGATTTGGGTTTAGGATTTAGTTATGGTTTAAGATTTAGTGTTTGGGTTTGGGGTAGGGTTAGTTTAGGGTTTTTTTTGGAAAAAGTTAGAATTTTATTACCATAAAAAGAAAATATACAATGTCCTTAAAAGCGATAAAGCTCAGAATTCTACCCCTCATTATGCTACAAAAAACCTAAAGAGGTAAACCCTCATCTAAGTACATTAGAAGAAGAAAAGAAAAAAAGAGCAAAACAACAACTAAAAGCATGAGAGCAAAATGACAGTCAAAACAAAAAAGCATGAAAATAGAAAAGGTTGAGAAGTAGCTCATGATTCCTTTGAGAAAGCAAGATAAGCAAGCTCCATAGCAACAACAGTTAGGATGACTGAGAAATGACCAGCCTTTGGTAAAGTTTCAACCTATTAAAGAATTCTACAAAACACTACCAAGGAAAAGTCATAGCTAAAAGGATAAGGATAAAGAGAGCAAAAGGAGAGAGTGAGAAAGAAAAGGCTTAAAGTTAAGATCATCTCAAGGGCAACAATGCATATGAGCATCCAAACTTCATAAGAAGCGTTACAATCATATGTAAAGCTACCAACCAAAGAGAGGAGGTGAGTAACATCAAAGCCATCATAGCCAAAGAGATAAATCCATAGCAAGTAGTCTATCCGCACCAAATAGCCATAAGTAACCCACCAACTAAAATCCACAACAAAGCCAATCACATAAAGCCAACAACCTAGAAGTTACAACAGATCATTGGCCAAGCTAATGGAACCAAGCAAACAACCATAACCACCACCAGCATACCTTAACAAGCCAACAACTAAGACCAGCACACACAAAAGGAAGCCAAAGGCAGCCACCAACCACCATAAACCAAAAATCCCAATTCGAAGGATCAAGAGGTCACAACAAAAGGTTACAAATTGGCCAAGAAGAAGAAAAAAATCAACAAAGAGAAAGGTAGCCAACCAAAATTCCAAGGACAACTAAAAGTCCTCCTACCAAAGCAGCTAAGTAAAACATCCATAAGGCAGCCACCAGAGAACAACCCATCATTAGTAACCAACAAAGGAAAGATCCCCATCAGCCAAGCAAAAGCATAAAAACCATCAAAACACCACACAATAGAGAAACAACCAACCAATCTAACTAGCCAACATAGCCTCCTAGCCAACCACCACAAAGAAAAACCCAAGTGAATGTAAAGACCAACATTAGCCATCAAGCCAAAATCACCCAAGATAGCCAGAAAAATAATAGCCATAAAAACCCCTAAACTAGCCAACCTAAAATAATAACCAAACCCAATGCTACTGTAGCCAAGAGAGAAAGGCTAAAACAAAAGGAGGACAAAAGTAAAACTAAAAGAAACAAAATAGAATCAGTAAAACTAACCACCAAGCCCTAGTCAACAAGATAGAGAATGTAATAGCCAAACAAAACCCCCACCATTCCAAAATGAAGCCATAACTAAACCACCAATAGTTCCCTAGATATGTCACCAAAAGAAGAGGAAATAATAGCCAAAATAACCAACTAGCCAATGAACCTAACCAGCCAACACTGCTAGTTAACCCAGCCAGCCAACAAAACCACCCATTCAACAACCACAACAGCAGATCCAAAATAGGTAAGTGAGCAACTAGCCCTAAAATGAGGCAAAACCCATACAGAGGAAAACCAATAAGAAGCCACAACCCAATAGGAGGTTATCAAAAACAACCAAGGAAAAATGTGGTAAAACCAAACCAGTGACAAGACCACCGTAAAAAAACCAAATCAACCTAGTTATAATGATAATAACCACCAGGAGTAAACACTAGGCTAACCCAAAAGTAAAAGGTCAAAAGTAACAACCAGTACCTACCAAAGAGTGAAAATAAGTAAATAACCACAACCTAAAGAGGGTTGAACAAAGGGCAAACAAAAGCAAAGGCTCATAAAAAACCAACACAAAAGAAACCAAGCCAAGAAATTATATTCTGAGATAAGACAATCTAGTATTATTTAGATTAACCAAGCCTCTTAATAGTTTAAGCAATGTTTGGTTGTCAAATAAAGTGAACTCAATTTAGTTGGCACCTAAATTAGCCAAGAAATTAGCATAAGCATTACTTTCATGAAGGATGTGGGAAATTTTAAAATAAACTTGAGAAAGAAGATTTTTTGATTAGATAAAATAATTCAACATTCCATTTCTATTGGAATTAAGCATGTCAAGAAGTAAGAGAGCATCAACTTCAATCCAGATGTTGAGAAAACACTATTCAAACAAATTTCAAAAGCTTTACTAATAGCCATAAGCTCAAAAAAATAATGTAACAGCTTTGAGAGGATAGGCAAAAGAACAAATGACGGTACCTTTAGAATCCCTAAGGATACCACCACAACCACATTTATTAGAAGCTATAGAACCATCAGTATTTACTTTAATCAAGTTGTCTTTAGGTTTGATCCAATGGATAATCCTAGCACCTTTATAAGGGTCCAAGCCAAGATAATAATTTTTTTAGCCACCAATTTATAGCCTCTAAAATAAATGTTACTAATAAGATTGGCATTAAAAGAGCATGAATTTTTTTTCTTTAGTAGCAAGATCCTTTTATGGTTCATAGGAGTGCCATGATATTTAGCATCATTTCTATCCATCTGATGAACTAGAGAAGAGTAAGAGCAATTAAAACTTTGATATGACCTTTCACAATTTTTTTTTTGAAACAAACTTCAAGAAGTTGATATAAAGAAAGAGAACCATGAAAATGGTTGGAATTAAATAAATCATCATACCAAAGCCATAATTTAGAAGCAATAGCACCATTAACAATAACATGATTTACATTTTCAATATGAAAGCAACAATAACATTTTGATGGTAAATAAAACCCTTTAGTATAGAGCAAAGTGTCAATAGAATAATGTTATTCAAAACCTCCAAGCTAAAACCAATAGAAATGGGAATGATATTGTTCCAAAGTTTAATAAAGACATTGAGGGGTTTTGCTTATCTCTAATAAAATTCCAAACCTCTTTAAGAACAAAATCACCATTATAAGAAAGCTTAAAAGAATTTGATCAGTTTGTTAGAAGAAATGAGGATATTTCTTAAATTGTCAAAAAGAGAAACATGGATATAATTCTCAAGTTTACTTTCATTCCAATTATTAAGCCAAAAAGAGTTAACTTTGATAGCAGTAGAGTGGGTAGATAAAAGGGTGTCAATGGAGCCTGCGCCTCTAGTTGTCTTGCCAAAAGAAAGAAGTACCAATGAATACCCCAAGATATTAAAGATTTAACCCATATAATGGAGCAAAGCCTTTTCCAAACTGGAGAGTCACCCACTTTATAAGCACAGATAAGAGGGTGTTTACCTTGGCAATATTTTTACATCATAAAATTATCCCAAAGGCTATCATTCTTTCTAAAATTCCACCATAGCTTATGAGAGAAAGCGGTGATAGCTTCATGAATAGATTTGCAACCTAGAGCACCTTCACCCAAAGGACCACAACATTTAGGCCAAGATGTCCAATGCATTCTTTTGGTAGAGTTATTGGAGCCCCAAAAAAATTTATTAAGCAAGTGATTAATTCGATGAGAGTGGCATTAGTGGGGATAATAGTTTGAATCAAATAAAGAGGCATTGAATTGAGAGTGCTTTTACGAATAGTGAGCCTTCCACCAAAGGAAGGTAAATGGAATTCCCAAATTAAAATTTTATTTAAATTTGTTTTAATTAACTCATCAAAGAGATGGTATCATTTTGGGTCTTTAAAGAGAGGAGCACCCATGTACTTTAGAGGTAAGTGTTGATGCTTAAAATTAGCGATATGTGGGATTTAATTGATTTTATTATTGGAGATATGAGAGGAAGTGATAAAATAGCTTTTGTTCTCATTGATAGAAAGGCTACTTTCTCTACCAAATTTATTTAGAAAATACTTGAGATGCTTGATATGATGAATAGAAGCATTGCAAAAAATAATGAAATCATCTGCAATGCTTAAATGGAAAATAGGAAGACCACCAATAGTTTTGTAGTACATACTAGGATTGTTAAAGAATAAATCATTGATGCTCCTAGATAAGTACTCAACAATGATAATAAATAAAGGAGGAGATAAAGGATCCCCTTGTCTTAAGCCATGGGAAGAGAGAAAGAAACACAAGGCTTCCCATTAAGAAAAATTGAAAACTAGGCATTATTAATACAATTTTAATAAAATAAATAAATTTATCAAAACCCAAATAAATTTAGAATATGGAAAAGAAAGTCCCAAGAAATGTTATCAAAGGCTTTGATAATATCTAATTTGAAAAGAATGCTCTAGTGTTGGCATCAAGATCATGAATTAATTGGGCCAAGAAAATATTATTAGAAATAGATCTACCTCTAATAAAACTAGTTTGGTTGAGAAAGATAATTTTATTAAGTAAAGGACTAAGCCTTGGTTAGAATTTTGGAAATCAACTTATTGAAGAAGGTGCAAAGACTAATAGGTCTAAAATCACCCAATAGTCCAAATTTTCTTTCTTAGGTATGAGAATGATAGAAGTACTAGAAAATATCTAGGAAAAGGATTACCATTAAAAAATCAACCATAGCCTCAATCAAATCATTTTAATGATAAACCAACATTTTTTAAAAAATTGAGTAGTGAAACCCTCCGAACTAGTAAAAAAATCTATATTCATGCTATTAAGGACTTTAAAAATTTCATCTTCATTAGGCACGATGGTAAGCAAAATCATTACCATCATTTGTAATAATAGAAAGAATCTAATGTGATTTAGAAATAGCTTCATAAGAGCAACTCTTATTAAGAATATTTCTAAAGTAATTAATAATGATTCCTTAATATCATTATTCTGTAATCCTAACACCATTGTCATCTTTAATTTTTTGAATATTATTTAAAGCTCTATTTTTATTAACTAAAACATGGAAATACCTAGTATTCTTATCACCATCCGTAATATGCTTTCTAGCAGCATTTTGGTGCAAGTAAGTCTCTTCCATATTTTGAAGTTAACAAGTTTGTCTTTCACTTAGTGAAGTCATTAATCTTAGAAGGATCAAACATAGAGACTTCAAGATCATAAACCAATTTTTCCATATGTTTAT